>JABWDB010000042.1:652500-865000 GCA_019614645.1 Stratiolaelaps scimitus | reverse complement strand
CACTCTCTATTCGTGTTGCTAGCTAAGGTTTCATGACTAGTGACAATAGAAACCTTTGGGTAACAACTCAGCTATAGCACGTATATATATATAGATATACATGACTTGGAATTACTTTTGATTATATATATATATATATATATAATCAAAAGTAATTCCAAGTCATGTCCTTTTTTATTAATATCCTTTTAAGTTACAGGTGCATCATGATGACATTTTGAATTTCCCGAGCGAGACTTAACTGAGACACCGAGGCCGGTTCTTCGCTGCAAACTTCGGAAGATGATCCACCGTCTAACCTATAACTTGCCGACGTTTGGGTATGCTATTTCTTTCAAAGGCGTATAACATCTCGTTGGTCTTTGGAATCCGACTCAGCTTACCTCGGGGATCATGTTTAGAGCAATTTGACCTTACGGAGGTTGCTATGACGGATATCAGAGGCAACCCGAGAGGCTGATGTAGCCTGGCCTGAATAGAAGACAGGTGCCTTTTAGGGATCAGTACAAAGCTCAGGTTACAACCGATGCTGCTGTCTGTGTAGAGGTCGACGGCACGCTCACAAAACTGCAGGGCTCACCTGCCCTAAAAAGTTCTACATATAACTATAGTGGCCTATGACCCATAGCCAAACACGTTTATGGAGCTCAATCAGGATGCGAAAATTGAACAACATAACAGTTAAAAGGCTACGGCGACGATTCTTCGGATGCCATGAGCTGTAGTCGAGAGCGTTCCTTATAGACACATTGTTTTAAATACGTCTTAACGAGTACGTTGGTTGGTTTCTTAATTAGCACGCCGATTATGTCACATTATCTTTCACAGCCACTTAGAACGGATTTGTACTATTGCGAATAACTTATAAGCCAAACAACTAGTGAAATATATATTCAAATAGTGTGTATGTATTTTCGATCAGATCGATGTGTCATAAAGATTTAGAAGCATTTCGTGCAAATTGTGCTAATCGATAACAACTGTCGTTTCGGAGTGGAATCAGCGTGAATTGAGGTACGTGATGTCATAATATCCCTGCTGGCAGAATTCGTACCTTTGTCATAATATGAAACGATACTATCGTAGCTATCACATACTTTTTTTTAGTTTAAGGGCTGCTGTTTCTCACTATTCTCTTCAACTTTATTCTAAGTCCGATACACCATATTCCGTTGAGATGTCGACACTTTGAGATCTTGCCGTTGTTGGCCTCGTGGAAGTGCAGATTTACCTCCGGGCTTTTGACCTCGTTTCGACAAGTGTCTATTAGTGGCAAAAAGGCTGGGGGGCAGTCGCTAAGAAAAAGAACGTTTTGGACACGAGATACGGTTCGGATTCGTCATCGCCTGGGATGTCATACCCGGTTATCGAGGTTACGGTAGCCTTTCAGCTCAGATGCTAAATGATCCTGAAATTTCAATGACCTTCAATCATCGGTATCTCATAAATGAAAATATAATTTTACGGACAAACCACCCGTTACACCAGGTACTAGGTTAGATAGCAGCATCACTCACAGAACTTGTCAGGCAGCCTGTCTCACCCACACGACTCACTAGCTGAGACAATCATGTCCGGCGTTCCTATACGACCAGGCACCCCCATGTCTTAAAATACTAAAAAAAAGTGATAAAAAGGACATCGAAGTTAATCAGATTGAGATATTCCTGATACATATGTTTCGATAATCATAAGTTAGCACACAGTGACGAAAATTAGGTTATACGACTGGACTAACGCCGGCCAGTGTCTTCCAGTAACGTGGCCATCTTCAACAAGCGGGCTCACTAAATTGCTCGGTGAGTTGGCATTTGGTTTGGCAAGCTCCCTAGCAACTCCCCCTTCAGAACTTGATCCAGTCCGACAGACGGGTCTCCGGGTCTCGGTGTGCGCCGGTGATTCCCATAGAATATCCTTCTTTGCCTGCCTCCCGGCCAGGACATTCAGCCGAGTTGAAACCATTCGCTGATCTCTCGCTGAGCCATGTAGTTCTAGGGGTACGAGTCGGACAAATTCCTCCATCTCCAAGTTGGGACCTTCCCTACTAGAAGTAGACATCGTTTCACCTTCGTCTCCGCCCCTCGACTGAAAGGCGGCCTTAGCCGCCCCGTCTCTGCACACTTGACTCCATTGTCGTTAGAATGACGCAAAACTACGCGCTGCGAAGAAGAATGAGGAATAAAGCAAGATTGAGTAGAGCCTTTTTATCTATCGAATTGCAAGTGGCTCTGCGTAGGCCACCCCTTTACTCGGTACCGAAACGATCAGAGACTATAACGAATACGCCTTACATCAGTTTGCAGCATAGAACTCTTATACTTATACAATACACGTACGCCCATGTGCCACTATGTCCATGTGCACGAGACCATGTGAGCTTCAGATAGATACACTCCGTGGTAACTATATTGAGTACAGTGCATTTGCTGTGGGAAACTTTTCCGTCGCAATCAGATTTAGTACAATACCATGATGATGATAATAATAATAATAACACAACACATAGTTTGTATTGTTGCTGCAGTTCCTCCAACGCAACAATGAAGAAGTGTTGTAAATTCGTAGCAAAAAGTAGATGCTGTCGCACGCTGTAAACATGTTGTACATTTGATTATTCACACAGTATATATTAAGTGACAATTTAGCGGTGATTTCCCATTTCGCGGCTACGTTATGAATCATTCCCCTTCATTTTAATAGGAGGACGGACCTGACGATCCATTGTTAACTAGCCGAACCTAATTGGTCCAGAAATAGCAATGCTTTATGTCGTCGTGATATCACTAAGGCATACGAGTATTTAGTCGTCACAATAAGAACAGCGGGTTAGAGCTACGCTATGGAATACAAATGTTACACGCTTCTATAAAGTAGATATATAAAGCCAAATAGCTGAACAGGAGGGGATTCTCGCAAAACCCTCACAAACAAAGGTCGAATGTTCCAGAACACTTCGGACAGTGAGTGGCTGAGTGCTATGGCAAGTGTAAATATTAAATTAACACCCATTCTACATTCTCTGGAGGAAAACGCGTTCAAACGTAACGTCACTGTCTACCCTGGCAAAAGTTACATATACTAAGACGGTTTAGACTCGACTCTGAACTGCGAAACTTCCGATACAAGCAGGGATCGAGTTCATTAGCAAGAATACTCACGAATATCGTGTCGGGGTCTAGGAACAAACGCATGATTTTATTTTGTCACATGTCAAGTTAATTTTTCATCATTATGGGATTGAAGCATGTTAAAACACACTTTAGCCTTTGTAGCTGGTCAAAAAGTGGCATGTTCTTAGTGGGCAATATAATTTAGAGAATCTTCCATATTTACGTACTTAGATCGTCAAACATCTGCTTTAATAAAAAAAATATGAGCCTTCTAAAGAAATGACATAAATACGCTACAATCGGCGCGAAGAAACTTAAACGATTGAAGTGGCAAAAAATTACCGGGTAATTTGTACAGTTTAACTACGAGAAAGTTAATTGTATATACATATATATGTCCATAATACTGAAACTAATATAGGCTGTACATTAAACAAGGTTGTGTGGACCGTGATGCTATATAGTCATGCCACCACAACAAAATATTGCGCTGCCCTACGAACTCTTACTCCACCCTGATGTTGCCGATGTTGTCACATTTTGCGCCGTCGAGATCGAACCTGCTCGATATCTATTTTATTTGATAATAAAGTACCTTTTCGTTCGTATGCATATATGCTACGAGAAGTCTAGAAAGGTGCTATGTACGGTGACAGCTCTAGAGAGTTGATCATCTCATTGTTTGATCCGGGTCTATCTAGCGTGTAGACGTTACGGACCCCGACGAGCACTGAGGTGACGTATCTTGATCGAATTATCCGAGCTGAGATTTCCGTCGATATCTTACAACCAAAGTTCTCAGATTCTGAAAATCATGGTCTTGCCTATTGTGAGTCTGATGTCTATTTTACCACCTTTACAATACGGTACAAGTCATTTATAATATCGAATGCTAATTATGGTACGTATATTATATGTATTTCCTAATTTTAAATAAATTGCGTGACATATATATATATATATATATATATATAACCCCAATTTCAGAGCCAAACAAGGTCGCTAGCGCTTAATATAATAAATGTCGGCGCAGAAACCTCAATCCGTATTTCAGCCTTCTGTAAAGACTCGCGTATGCATATAGGGCTTTGAGAACAATCGCTGGGTAAATTACGTGGAATATTTTGAAGTTGCGTTCATTTATCCATTACCAAACGCACACGACGTGAGATCAGTTTAACTGGTACAGGCAGAGCTGTCTTCTATCAGCATGTGTATTGCTCTCGGTATGGTTTTACATGCGACATCATATTATTGCCCCTATCTGACAAATGTAATTCGCTTGGGTCGGCCCCATTAGCCCCTACAACTTCAATGTAAGCCTGCTACACTTGACAGGTTTCACAGCGATACAGCGGTGCTGTTCAAGGATATCAAATGTAAAAATCGATCGGTTCGATGTCATTTCGAATGACCCAATTCTACTACCATTATTCGAAAATGCAGACGTGCTAACGTGTGATACCTTCATTATTAAAATTTATGTATATATATATATATATATATATATATATATATATATATATATATATATATATATATATATTTATATATATATATATATATACATAAATTTTCGTCTGGTACTTAGGTCGTTTGCAAGTCTAAGCACACGAACAGCGAACAATTCATCATCATCATATGTAAGTGTTTTTTGGAAATTCAGGATACGTTACAGGATGTAGAACACACGTAGGCCCGCACAACAGCGATTTAGGTCTCGTTGAACATTTTCTACCTGAAAACACTTTTCATCTGCGTCGTCATCCATTCAAGCTATTGAAAAAGGACGACGCACGTTTGTGGACAGTCTCTTCTATATGAGTCAAAGATTGACAAAGATTGCACAATGGGTTACGTTTGAGAGAGGTCCCTCTTCTCACACTCCTTTAAGCATTGTTGTAGAACCCTAAAAAAAGCGTGCAAAATGTTGAAGCAATTGAAAGAAAGTTGGGTTCTTTGCAGATCGGCAGCCTTCGTGACAATTTGTCCCCGCAATGATTGAGATGACGGTTGCACACAAAATGTGATCAGCCCATTTCATATGCCCGTTTCATTTCATAGACCCGTCAACGGCAACGGTGTGATATAGGTAACAGAAAATTGTTGTTGACCAATTCTGTCACCAGAACGCGCTCTCGAATTCATGAAGCTGTACGACCATTCGAGTTCACTTTATTTGTCGTTAACTTTTTTGCTCTGAGAAACTCTCCCTCAAATGCATAATGGGATTTTTCACAAATTACGCCGTTATTCAATGTTTGTCAATTTTCCCTCTCAGTCATGATATTATTTAACTGTGTATGGGTTATATAGATAATAAACGTTCGAGGAAGTCCCTTGGGAACTCGATCTTGTGTTGTTATTTTTTTTTTGTCTATATTTTAAAATGTATCACTTCAAGACGCCATATAAATATACGCCTTCATTCATTGAGTTGCTTTTTACTCTATGAATCTGCAGTTTTAGATTGCGTTGATTTAACTAGAGGTTAAAAGTTGTGTACGTGCCTTCAGTCGGATTGTACGGATCGATTTGCAATGAGGATGCAGACCGCTATTTGTTGGTTTGCGAAACATATCAAGGGAATACAAGGTTGTTCTTCCAAATGAATTGTATATCATTATTCACCAAATTGACGTCTTTAATGAATGGATACTTACTTGTTTCCCTCGAACGATCGCGAATAGTTCATCTGCACAATGACAATATAGATCGTTTTTAGATGCTGATTCCAAGGTTCTCTGCCACGATTTCAGCAGCAATACTTGATACTGGTGAATTCATAGTTGCACAATCTTCTCTGCTGGTCTTCTTCTGAGTTAAACTGAAAGAACAAATCCATGTGACAGATGCTTGTGTCTCTAAGAATATCTTCAATAGATCAATTGCAATTCTAAATGAAAATCTCCTGATAGATTGTAAAGTTTAGTTTTCATACGTAAGTTACGTTAGAGGCAGGGCCAAGATGTTCTACAAATGCGAATCTCGTTGAATTCATTGTAATGGAGAGCGGGACTAACAAGTCCAGTCCTAACTGACAAACTATACACTGATACGTTATATACATATGTAATACTCATAAGTCCCAGTCACACCATAGGCTGCATTAAATAGCAGCCATAATTTAGCTTATCTCTGTATAGGCTGATGGCTGCATTCAATCACATACATATAAACATGTGCGCACAAAGTGTGGAGTCGCTTTGGATATCTGAACTGTTGACTGTTGCCTGGCTATAGTTGTGTCCATCGTATGGACTAGTAGCATTAAGCTGTCTCACCTGCCTCAATTATGCAGAAATATATTGAATCACGTGGGTGATTGGAACAGCGTAATTAGTTAGCGAGGGACAAGAGAATATCTTTGTGAGGTATTTGCATTTTTGAGCATCGCCAGATTGACACCGAATGGTCACAGTTGAAATTCCCGCGATTGATACCGATGGTAGTACTCCAAGAAGCGTTATCGACTTTCCGCATGGGTTTATATCTGGATTTGAGGACTCTTTGCCTGGTTAAATTACATTGCATTTTTCATAGATTGTCTAGAAGCTATGGCCAAAAGGAATTCGATTGGCCAGAGACACATCTCTCCATGTAGCGTTTCCGCGTATGCAGATGACCTCCTATGAGCATATATCAATATGAGACGGAGATCTAGAGAGAGAGAACGAGATTTCTTTCATTCTGTTGCAATGTATCAGACAATCGGTGCCACTAACTGCGGCCTTGTTGCAAATAACCGAACGGAAGCAGGATCAAGCGCGAGATAGAGCATAGTGAGACCAACATTAATCCATCCATCACACTAATTAATGAACAAACGTTTGTGTCATTAATCTTGGCGGCCACTTTCCATTGCTTGGTCTTCCTCTGACTCCAGGGTTCGCTACTGCCATGAATTGGAATTCTAAGGCAGATGTAAATACAACGGCTCCAAAAGCCCAGTGAATTGCGCAAGCAGTGATACAAATTAATATTCGACTCCGCAACAACAGATCGACCTCGATGCTGATATGATACATTTGTCCTCAGACGGGTGTATTCGTATTTAGGAGTTGAACACTACAAATAGTTGGCACTTTGTGATGTTGATTGTAGAAGCAAGCAACAGTATAATTTAATATGCCTGATGATCTGCTACCCTTGATATTATCTTACTTGTGGTATACCCGAGCATATTCTGCATCAAATGCATTACCTATGTAGCTCTTGAGGCTCTGTATCGTTTTATTGTCGACAATACATGTTGGTTCCTCGTTTATTAGACATCCTCACAGACACAGTTATCTCACACATTTTCCCATTACATCTTTGACCAAACTGTCCCCATCTTGGGAGGCGACCGTACATCATTTACCTTCATCTTGAAGGAAGAGCGTGAATGTTCAGAGAAAAATAATAAATCTAGCGACGTCCCAATTGTAGGATACATTATCAAAAGTTAGGGACATTCTTTCGAACATCAACTGATTGATTGATTGTTTGAACCTCAATGGCAGTCACTTTCCACCCCTGCAATGCACTGAAATGCATTCCCATCATGAGGCATTCGTCGGGCGTAGACGTCCATAGGTTTCGGCACTACGAAGAAATATTTTTTTTGGCCTGGGTGATGGCTATTTTCATCGTTCCGTTTTTGTGCTCCGTTTTCCTGCGCCATCTTCTGATGTGCTAACGTAAGCCCGCAAAGACTGAATAGCGTTTACGTAACTAAATATATATACTCCCAGTTCGTGTCCGCTCCCCCTACCATAAATAGCTCAGATATCCTAACTGAAGCATTTTTGTAAAAGACGAAGATAGATCTCGATCTGCTTGCACAGGGAAACTCCAGCAAGAGTCGCGTGTCATCCATCCGCAGTGATTTCGAACGCAGCACGGACCAAAAAAATAGTACGATATTCCATCCAAGATGGGAGCATAGGTTCGGGATTTTAAAGTACATCATTCGTGTTCCCCAAAATATCCTCCCCTGGTAGATGAACGGTGCAAACAGATTAAGTAAGATGATATTTCGAAACGCGTATCGTATGAAGTGTACGTGTAAATTGTTCATGGGATAATCACCGTGCAACAAGTAAATGTTCTCAAATAGTTAAGGAATAGTCCGATTCAACGAATCACCTCTGCGGACGTTTCCAACCGCATTTACCATATATTGATACATATATGGTAAATGCGGTAGTAGTCGAACAGGGTGTGTCAGTAAATGATCGCCGTCACCATTCACCTATAAGGCAGTCCATTTTTTAGCCACCAATCCAAATATTCAACACTCTGTACCCGGATTTGGAAATTGTTGTGGAAATGCAAGTGTTGTCTGACTTGACTCCTCGATTCGGCGAAGAGCCCCTCTCTCTCTCTCTCTCTCTTTGGTAGAGAAATAGAGAGAGCTAATACAAGCTCTCATGTTCTTCTTAAAAGATCATTTCTATCCGCCCCCATGAAACGGATGGCATCCGCCTTTCGTTCACTACGTCGAGAGTTGTCGTGAGATCGTCACAGAACAATCTGTTCCCAACGTCTTTAACGTCAGCGCACCGAACACGAGTCGGTACAAAAGCTCTACATAGTCCTACATGGTGGCGTATGGAAAGCGTGTACGGACGAGCTCTGGCAATACGCTGCGAAATAAAAGCGCGTACAGGGAATGGCCCAAAGGAAGGTTTAAAAAAGCCACTCCTTAACCGCTGCTGTTCGTCCACCAGCTGGGATTCGTCCTGTTTTTCATCCGTTGGAGCCCCACTGGGTAGCCGTATCCTACTGTAGGTTCCCCGCTGGCTGGTTCGCCAGCACAAGAGTATGCGCTGTTCATAAGGTGGTCGCCGCTTTGCGGGGGGGAATTTCGTAATAATTATAAAAGAATGAAAACTTTCTTTTTTAGCATGGAACAATCCGTACCGATAAGCTGTTACATGGAGTAGCTTCGGTTAAGCGATATTTATGTTCTACGTGTATTTAAGGAACATTTTGTAAACGAGTTTATTTTATGCCGGGTTTACTGTAGCAGTGTTCATCATCATCATCATGTTCAGTAGATAAAGTGAACTCGGTAATCTCGGCCGTACACTACGAGTCAACTTGTTGATTGTCGATGTCAAATTCTGATATTTGAAATAAACAGCAATAAGCCGTTCATGGGTATCAGAGGCGAATCGATCAAAATCATTCTGATTAGCAACGTGCCTTCGTCCCTACCACTTTTAGATTAAACGTTTAACGTGGTTATTTTATCGACATCAGTCAGTTGAGATGATTATCGCCTATATTCGCGGCTCAATTTGGAGTTCGAAAATGAAGCGCGCCAGCGTACAAGTTGCTTTTGTGTGATATTGATCGAGGTTCACAGCACCTGTTTACCATAGGCCTGCATAGGCCCCGACTTTGGGATTTTCTTTCCTCTGTCTTTGGTCAAAACATCGGTACAATACAATACGCGGGATTCTGGACGTTCTGGCACCTGTCGCTCAACGGGTGAGAGGTTAGGTGACTTCGCAGACCACCGACGTGGTATACAGATCTTTGCCTGATGAGCACAAGGACGCCAATGATCTTCCCGGCATCTCACACACGAATAATAGACTAAGACACTCCAACGCCATATCGCGTCCTCCATGGATAAAATTTGAATTATGTAATTTATTATATTAATATATTAATATTATATAATCATGGAGAATTTGCATATTCATAGATAATATCATAGACCATAGACAATAATACACCGTAGATACCGTCATTGGTGTATTTGTTACAATAATTTGTTTCATAATAACGTTGCTTATCAGTGGACATCATAATTGGTTATACAACTATAAAGTGTTACAATTCTCGTTTATAGAAAAAAAAAAATCACCACGTTCCTGACTGATGCTCAGGTGATTCGTTCACCCGCGTGCGCACATCTTGCCTCGTATCACTGCAGCTCGACGAACTGTAATAGGTTTTGTTTAACAAATGACACGGATAAGGACGTATAATCATGATCATCATCAGTTGTGCGCGAACTGTGCGCACACTGTGCGCTAAATGCGAAAGTGACCTTCGGAGGGCAGTCCGACACCTTCCCTGTGAAACGATGATCATGACTCGGTGTCGGGGAAGACCATTAAAGGCTAAGAGTGGCACAGAGAACTTTAATTATGGAACTGACTTTAGCGACAGGGTGCCACCAAAAAACTACTGACTAATCTAGAATAGTTGCTTCTTCCACTGAAAGGCCTCTGAATGCTGAAATGCACCTTCGTAGTAATAGTTCTGAAAGTCAAACTGACCTTAAATACTGTTTGGCATATGCTTCTGTGCACTGGCACCGCCATACGAGTTCTCCATGTTATTATGTCATCATTTAGAGATGTTGGTCACGTATTTAGATCTTGGTTATGATCAAATTATCCGTGTTATGTATAAAAAAAAACCTGTTACAGGTCGTCGTGCTGCAGTGGTTCAAGCCAAGCTGTACGCACGCGGGTGAACGAATTACCTGAACAGCAGTCAAGAACGTCGAGATTTGAGTGTAAATATATTCCAATGTTGTACATATATATATATACATCTATCTCATCTCGTCTCGATGCATATATAGATGTTTATATTCGGATATAGCTATGGTGGCTCTTTCGCAACTCTGCAGCTTAAGAGACATATGTCTAGGTAATATGGCTGGATATAGACAAATGGATGCTACGAAGTCCGACGCGACAATGGCAGTGGAACATATGAAAACGATATGCAGGGAAGGACCTGAGGACCAAGTGATTATCGTACTAAAACGCTGCTAATCGCTATTAAGAGATACAATAGTTGAGTGGAGCCGTACGGTTCTCGATTTCAAAATGTTTAATTAAATAATTTGCAAACAAGCAGGCGGCATAACAATAACACATGTGGTAGTGGCAGCAAACGCGTATCCACGTGCAAAAGACTATCAACCTCTCATCTCCTATGTAAAACACAACACCCGCATGGAAATGAATTAAGCTCAAATAACCGGTCAATGAAATGTATGTCTTTGTAATTCGAAACCGATGTCAGGTACTGACCTTGAACTCAGGGCGCCTAGAAGTTGGTTACAGTTTCACGGTTCGAGAGGGTTAGAACTCACTGAAGGCTAATATCTTCGAGGCGTGGCGAGAAAATCTACACTTCGTTCTATAAGTACGATTTGTTAAAGGCAGCAACCCTCAATGTGGAATAAGGGTATGCAGAGAATGTAGCGTTTCTTCTGAAGCAGGAATGCCAGTCGTACTCATCGACCTCACAACTCCGAGTCGCTTCAGTGATAAGCTTCAGTGATCGGCTCCTTTTAAACAACGAGAATAAAATAGTGATGGTGGTATGCGAGAATGTCGCTATAAGCTCAACGAAACGAGTAGATGTAACCCTGTTGCTCCTGTGGCTAACAATTGGATCCTTGCGATGCTATTGAATTGCTTAATAGAAAGATCACTCGCTAGAGAATTTGGAGAAATGAGCGTGATTAATAAAATACGACAAAATATACGCTACCAATGGAGAAGATTGCCGATGACACCAAACCTTGACAATAGCGAATCAGACGATTCGTCGACCTTCGGGCTGGTATTGCCAAATCTGCCAACACGTGGTTACCGATATGAGCTCATCTAAGCAGGTGTGGAATTAAAATAATAATTAAGATGAAAGAGTCGTTGTAACACGCTACGCAAACGTAAAAGCAGTTCTTACAATCGAACTGATGTGAGCCAATAAATTCATCATGGTATTGATCATGTGCTTGACACAAAATGCGTTTTGAAAGAGACAGTTGAGACAGGGACCTCCAGATGATTTGAGGTCTGAGATAAACCCTTCGCACGAAAGGGTTTGTTTTTCAGACTTGCAGATTCGTTACACAATATATATTTGTTTTTATTTAGTGACAAACGTGGGAGACGAGAATTATACTCGCTTAACGTGAAATACATCTAAAAACAGCCTCCTCAAGATACACGTAATGGAATATCCACAACGAGTACGCTCTACTTTCCAAGTCGTTAGGCGTGCGCCCAAAATAGAAATTGCGTTGTCTCTTTGGATATCCAAGAAAATCTTTCAATTAAAAATAAGATTATTAATTGACGATAACCTTTCTCCTAATATCTGTAGAAAGTTTAATGACTGTATCCCCGGCCCTCGCATTGTTCCTGAGGATCAGGTCGAAAGTAGTACTCATTCATTAATAAGGCGTACTTTCTGTTCTTGCCTTGTTCGGCTGTACTGGCCGTGTGACAACGCTGTGTTTCTCCGCGACTGGCGTAAATCGGTTCTGAAGTGTCAGCTACAGTACAATCCCAAACCAGAATTTACCTCTGGAAAAGGGGATTGACGACATACCACCAGGACGCTTCCTGTCAGAGCGACAAATACCTGCTGGTTCACGAATAAATTTTCGTTTATTTGTTTAACAATTACATACAATATGATGGGAGAAAATTTACTGGCTGTTTTTAAAATTCAAGCAGTATAACATTATGTATGAATTACGATATTTGCCATGCAATGACAAGTTGCTGCGGTTATCCCGCTACGTTTGTGTTACCCTTACCCTCCTGCGGTCCCTGCATAGTCACGCTGCAAAACGTCAATAGTCTTGCTTCACTGATGCACTGGACCTACTATCCATTGATCTCAGTAGTCATATATGGATCCTCACTGTTGCTCCCAAGCTGAACAACCGTGTGAGCGCATATTACCGACTCAGTTGGAGTTACCCCGTTGCACTAATCGAGTTATCCAATGGTTCTACATATCCCATTGGCCCATAATCCCCTTTATTCCATTGCAATATGTGTCCCATGTCGCAATTTCAATATCAGCACATTTTATGAATTTTCCTAACGTTTAAGGAAATGACGCATTTGAACCTTATTTTCGAAATATTCTTTTCAAAATTTTAACACGATCAGTTTAACTTCAAACTTGTCATTAATTTGTAACCGAAGCTTGGTGTCCTCATCAAGCCACACTAAGATATGACAGCGCTGTAGTCTCCATTTGCTAAATAGGTAATAATCGGCCTCGCTCAACTCGCGCATGTATATTGGTACTTTAAGAGAAGAAAGGTTTTCTTCAATTGACATAACAGTCCTATGAGGTCTGGCAGAGCTTCAGGTTTTTCGACCACCGCAAGTTCGCTCACGATTTCCCGCTAGTGTCATTGCCGGTAACAGCGAGTCATTCCCCCATATATGAATGTACGCCATCGAGTCATACATGAATTTATGTGTCTAAGTTCAGCCCTGAAGACGGAGATGACGTGATCGTTGGGTTATCAATGTTCGTGAAATCATCCTTGTCATTTAGACAAACCGTGAGTCCCCTATACGAAGCCTATATAGCATATATATGATGAAACCTTTTTTTTTTGCAATACAGCTAAACCTGATTATTCTACGCATATACACAATAGGGGTTTCACCGTAAATTCACGATGTCGACAAACTGTTGCTGAAATTGGACCGTTTCCCAGCGATAACTGATTGAGTTGTCCTTCGCGACTGTTATAGATCCTGTAAACATTCATGATTCTGTAAACGTATACTAAAAACGCAATTAGGTTGCTTTTCTCTTCGCGCGCTATATATCGTCTACGATACTAACAGCCGCCAAAATTTGAGATGAACAGGATGTAGAATTGCACAGAATCATAGTATCGATGTGTTACAGATATGATCTTGAATTTGCTGTTTTCGCGGTGTCTGGCGCGTTCTGGTACGTTGGGTCGTCTTGGTATTCTGAGAGAAAACGATGTGTCGCTGTGGTATGCCCAGTCCTCTTGTTGATCGGGGCTGCTTTTAGATCTTTAATATTCTCTTGGGCTATTTTTAGATATCTAACGTGAGAGCTGGCTACGTGTTCTAAATCTTCAACAGTAGCACGTTCGGACGATTCAGAATTTGCACAGGCGTTCAATACTGTCCTGTGGGCCCGTGAACCATATTAGTAGAGATTGGCGTAGCCCGATGTTCCTCGGGGGTGGAGGAAGGCCCTTGGTGAGACAAAAAATAAGTAATTTGTGATAGACAATTGTATTGTCTGATGTATTTCGGAATGTCTGTACTTTGGATATATTTCTTGTATATAACTCGTATTGTAGTCGGAGAATAGCAGGTTGATGTGCCCTACACCTTTAGATAGCCTTCATGCTTTGAGTGATGACTCTCAGCTGTTGCGTATGCAGACTCAGTACGCCTGAAGAGCGTTCATTCCGCCCATCAGGTTAATTGGTTTATTTGGAACTGCACTTTTTCACAAATGCTTAAGTTCTCATTGTAAATAAAAACTGAACGAAAAAGGAGTAATTAGAAACGTAAATATACCCTGGGCCAGTATTCAGTGATTTCGTTTTGTTTCGAAGCAAGCTGTCTCTCACTCAGTGTAAGAAGTCATTTTTCCTTTGATTGGGAATTATAATTTTGTTTTCGTTTGCAACGTTCACAGTGCTGTTGTATCATTGCAAAGATACTACCTTTTCTGGCGTTCAGATTTGGCGGTTCTCTTAAAAGTTCATTAGCGGTTTAGTTGTCGAGCGTCTGCAGAACTGAGTTGGTGTGCTATCAAATTAGATTCCTGTAAGATGGTTCTAAACAAAACCGAAATCTCTCAGAATACTCGAGCAGTGAACTCCACAACTCAACACACTCGAGCTGAATAGACTCAGCAAGAGCTGTTTGTAGCTATAGTTCTCCATTTTAGATACAATAGAATAGATCTGCATACTTCTGAAATGCACCTTCGCACGCAGACAAATTTCACAAATTCTCTAACGGATCCGGAAGAAAATATTCATTGGCACCTTCGATCGCGAAAAATGCGCAAATATCAGATAATTTTTGTTAATCAAATTTATGTCTCTTTCATAGAGCTAACCAACTTTACAGTATAAAGTCGTCGGAAATTTTCAACAGTTCTCAGGAAAATGTAGCCAAATCACCATTGCCTAACCTAACCTACAATGGGAAAAATGAAATTTTTTTGAAAATCAAATTCTGTTCCAGTGTGTGGAAAGTTATGATAAACGGAGCCTTTCTGCATAAAGCCGTGCGAAATTGTTGGGGGTCTCTTCTAGAGAATAGTACTCCAAAGTAGAAATAGTTTCCTTTGGTATATCAACAAACCTGCCAAATCAATAATGTAATAAGAGAATTGAGTACTTTTCGTCAATCAGATATGTTCAGAAAAATTGCTGTTACTACTGTATATAGCTAAAAAATGAACTGAATGAATTTCTAATGGATAGTAGAAGGTATTCTAGTTGTAGCACTACAGAGGGCCATTCCCATAACCCCCCCCCCAAAAAAAAAAAGAGTTCGACAGAGATCCTCCGACCTACTCATGCAAATGAATAGGTTCTTGAGTGACTCGCGGGTTCGCCCCGGGATGTACGTTTGGACGTTGGCTAACTAATTTGATTGCTATTACAACCCAAGCTGGCCCGAACTAGTCTAAGCTTGGGGAGCAGAGCTACTCAGCTATTCGTGTGCCATTGTCGTTGAGTCGCCTCTTACCCTGTTGTATCGATCCAGTTCTGTCACTGGAATATTACACTAATTCCGTTGCTCTGTTGCACGTACCTTTTTACCCACTTGCACTAATCCCGTTGCCAGGTTTTCCCGTAGTAATTATTTGTTGCTGTAATTCTATTTCAGTTTATCCATCAACTTGGTACACAAATCGCGCTACTTTGCTGCCAATACCCCATTTGTTTGTTGTCCCACGGCTCTGATTCATTGGATCCTTAGAATAACTAATAATCCCATTATTTTGCCACAGTTAATATGTTATTCCATTGCAATAATCCCGCCATGCAGCCTTCACATGCACAAATTGCATAAAGTCTAGTTTCAAACTAGTTTCCGCAAAGAACACCATTTCTCTTCTCAAGGAAAAAATGCCAAGAACAATTACGTTCTCGTCAAAATTTAGTTTCGTGCATATTGTGTAGATCTTGAAAGTCCAAATGAAAACTTTTAGAAGTTATCGATGATTACCAGAAAATAGCTTGACCTAAAAGAATAGATTCTTCTACATATAGCTGATTTTCCGCTGTCGATTCTATTACATATATGAGTCGATCCTTTCGAAACCTTGGACTGAAGGCCTTTGTCATGCGAGCAGGTCGCACAAACTAGGTTCTTTTACATGTACATAACACTGAGCGATTATAATATTATGTATATATATAGCTCACAATAAAAAACGTATGACTTATACTAATTATGTTGTGCTGAGACTCAATATGCTCTATTGCTGGTTCGACCACATTAGCCGATTGCTCTTGTAATCAGCACCCTTAACAACAATAGCACTGTCAAATTCTCATCTTGACTACAAGAGTTTACCGATAGGTAACAAGACGCAAACAAAATACGCTCAGCGTATTTGGTAGTTCGGCTCAGTGCGGTTATTCACAGTACAACCGTTTCAATGTGTGCAAATGCTGGATAGCGAATGGCGAATAGCTTTATATTAATATGTACCTCGAACAACATTTCTGTTTCCTACAAAAGAAATATATGGCATCATCCGTATAATATGGAATGAAATTAGATTTTGTCTCCCTCACGGCGCATATTATGCTGCAGGGCGCGTTGTCTTATGCCATAAAACTTCAGTCGTCCTGGCACAGACACAACAAAACAACGTTCTATATATATATATAATATATATATATAATGTTGTTTTAGGTTTTGCCTATGCAAAGTCTGGCTGTGCAAGGTCGCTTGTGTGCAATGCAAGAAACCCACGTTGCTAGCGTTGTTAAAGTGCGAGGCGCGCCCCAATAAAAGGAAGCTACACTATATACAACGCGTCAATCGCGTCGTGTCGTCAAAGCGTAAGTGTGAGAGGCCGTTGTCGAAAGAAGAAACGCGGAGCTGAGTGCTCAACAAATCTAATTATTCCCGTCCCGCCGATCGAATGACGATCCATCAATCGCGAGAGAGCTCGCTCACCGCACTAAACCCCTGCGACTGGTAAATTAAGCACTGATACCGTTGTTATACAGATGCTAGTTATAGGCACCTTTTGGTGGTTACAGAAAGGAGCTACAACTTGTCATATGTTTGCCGCCTCTTCTTCCGTTTCATGTGTGGCTTTCACTGATAATGACATCGTATGCTGCGGCCTCCAGTCGCACGTACCATCGGTGGGAGTATTGCTATACCCAATGTTGTACCACTTGGCGTAAAACTATAGAACGATATCGTCGTTCGAATAAACTGCATTATTGTTTATTTGTTGTCATTAAAACGCACGTGATTCTGCTGAAATGCCGAAAGTTGTTTGGCTGACGACTGGACACCAGCCCGTTCCCCATCGGAGGTCTCCTGGGGTCGTCAGCTGTTCCCAGCTTAAAATATCGAAAAATCGAAGGATGCTTTTATGGATCTTCTCTGGGTATGAGTTAAAATATTATTGTATTATTACTAATCTTATATTGGGGAAAGGTGATAGAAACTGTGGACCTGAAACCATATTTTGTCCATTTCCATTCAAGACGCTATTGTAGATGAGGTGAACTGAAATTGAGGTAAATGTGTTTCCATAACTGAGGAACAAAGTTATTGCTAACCGATTTTCTCCTACTAATCTAGATTTTTGAAGATTAGACAACTTCCACATCCTAATCTTTCAGAATCTCTCAACTGTGATCGGGATTAAAAATCCTTCTCCAATCTGGCATATTCTATCAGGAGGTAAACACGGTAAGGTTGGTAAACTTTAGACTACCTCACGAGAGAATGCGTACATCTTTAGTTTCATCCCGGAGAGCTACTACTACTACTACTCTCGAAGGACACATATTCGTTACACCTCACGGACAAGAAGGTAAGGCTCACTCTGGGTGAGAAGAATATAGACATTAAGACGAAGGACAAATATTTCGGGATTGTCTTAGACACAAGACCAACTTGTACCCCACATGTTCACTATGCTACAGGAGGCACAGCGAACGCGGCACGCAACCTGGCGAGGTTGAGTTAAGCGTTGGAGGCCCGTCGGGGGTATCGAGGCCTCTTCTGTCATCTGTGGTCCTGTATGCGATGTCATCCGGTCGCCCTGTATGCGATGCTAGTCTGGACAGACATGGCACTAACGAGTAGAGCCAATAGGCAGGTATCGAGGTCTGTCCAAAGGACCGTCGCGGTTAGTAAAGCCAGGCCTATCGGACAATATCATGATAGGCCGTTATGGCCTTGCTGAAAACGGTACCACGAGATCTGATAGCAGACGACCATATGGAAAGGCCCCTCACCGGAGACCTGGACTTTGCCAAGGCTTGGGCTAATGCGATGGAAAGATGGCTGGAAGGGTGGGCCAAACCCCAGGACAACTAGGACTTTGCCGTTAGGCAGTGGTACAGAGGGCAGGAGATCTATTGTGCTACGCTACTCAGGTACTAAAGGGTCATAGCAATTTGAAACGTACATAGCACCGATAGGAACAACTCAGGTGGATGTATGTGTACCCTATGAGAGCGGACAAATAGATTATTTGGCCCTCGCGGTTCTTCACCCACCAAGGAGGTAAGAGATCAGGAAGCACACAGAGACCTGACTTAGGTAGCTGTGGTTCAGGTTGCCACAATGCTCACTTCGGAGGTAGAGTAGAAGAAGGGAGTCTCCCTCATGGGAGACGAAGTAACATAAGGGAGTCAATTTCTCCTGTTTTTGACAGAAGGCCGTTCCGAACGGATCTGCTTGCAGAAAAAAAGCCATAAGCTGGCGACACGATCTTCACAGAAAGCGAAACGGAGTGCGAGTGTCGAGCGAGTAGATAGATCTGATGAGCATTCGAGATGAGATTGTCGAGACACGACAGCGATGTCCAATGTTTGTTTATATGGTACGCTATAAAGTTAGGAGTGGCAAGCAATCTCGGAAGCTGGCGGGTGACAGAGTCGCTGTGGTGCATGGGGTAAAATAAAGGAGCTGCCGTTGTAGCACATGACGTTCGCGGAGATGATACATAAAAGTGTTGAAACAATTGACGCGACTGGGTATCGTTAATGACGGAAGTACACACGGCCTCTCGTGGCATCCAAAGTATATGATTCCTCACAAGGTTGATATCATTTCGTGATCCTTATCAGAGAAAAGAGATATACGTGAGATACTGTTCATTTATTGGGAAGAGGCGGCATGCAAATAGATGTCTTCTCACTTCAACTCGCACACCCTCCCCGAATGATTGTTCGGCCTCATCGACGTAGGTACATACACGGAGCTAGTTCCATGTGAGTATCTGAACTCGAGGAAAAACTCTAAGGTCGTTTATCTTGTTGACAGCCTCTACATTATTCATAAGTATTTGCTTAAAATGTAAAAAAAACTCTTACTATTGTATTTTGCAAACATGGTTAAAAATACGCTGGTCTTATTAGGACATTAGTCCTTTGAGCACAAGCGGTCATTGTACCTAGTATCGCCTCCATTTATTTTTTATTAATATTAATTTTGAGAATTTCACACAGAACACTTTTAACTGTTTCAATTGTACAGTGTCGTTACAATTTCTTTGATCCTATGAATCTCGGTCTACGGATACAGCGTCACTGTGTATATTTAAAGAAAGAATTCAGCAAATTTGCTTGCAAGGACATTTGCTTGCAAGGACTTGGAGCAGGCTCGTTATGGACGGTGACATGATGCTTTAACGTGAGTTACGTATTCGTACCTCTTAATCGTAGTTTTTAAACTAGCAAATGAATTAATCTACATAAGTGAAAACAATTCAGCAACTGCCAAGTGTGCTCATTTGATTCAAGAGGCCACTACCGTTATTTGGTTGGAGTGACACAAGAAGTGGTATATTATATACCATCTTATGTTCTTTTCTTAACAATAATCAATGTTCAATGATCATATGATGTGAACTATCCAAGTAACGCATATCTACGATCGGGTCAACTGCGATTAAATTCTAGAGCAGTACGCTCCTATATATCAGTACCACCCGAATTATCTACTTCTTTAAATTGCAGGCTGACTTACAGCCGTTAACGTCCTCGGTACTGTTTGCGGCATAAGGCTTCATAAGATGGACCCCTATAGATGCAAATGTGCAACCGTGGGGCTCGAACCCGTGCACCTACGTGTCTCTCCTCCGATTGCACACGGCTTCGCCACGCCACCGGGACCGAGCCGAAATGGTCTGATATTTTCAGCGCCCTGACACGTCGCCACCCGCATAACGATGGGCAAGAGCCCACCTAAAAGTCGACTATAAAGGCGAGGGCTCCAAGGCTCAGCCTCAGATCGTCGGTCATCCCTACACACGAAGAAGCACCACTTCATCATGCGCCTGTACCAAACTGACCCTTGTACCAAATCGTAGTGATCCTATCTCGACCAGTTTTTACACATTGCCTGCAAAATCATCCTCTACAAGAACAACGCGCAGCGTCCCCCTCAACGCGGTCAACGAAAGGCTTCTACCGATCAAGTGGCTCTAAATGGGCTGTGCTGATTTTGAGCCTCAAACCAAGAAAAAAAAAGCTTGAAGCACCTAGACTTTTCCATTGTCGCTCAGTAGGTCTTGAATCACCTCAGCGAACCAGATTCAACAAATCCCAACCAATCAAATAATGGCTGAGAATAGGATACACTAATATTAGGCAAAAAAAAAATATACGTGTACACATCACAATTATATCCTGATTGATATTACCTGCAATAAAAACGTTCAACTCTAAACGTGAGTGTTAATTTCGTACTGTTTTTTTATAATTGATTGTATGACGCTTTACAGCGCCACCACGCCACATAGATAAGTATCTGATGGCAGGGAATGTTCAATCGAAACAACTGGATGTCAGCCCGGGACTAAGTCCAAGATGAGATGACGCATCAACAACCAACTCGAAGGCAAATCTATCTGGAGGATAAGGCGCCCTTATAGCTGCGAGAACACCTAGGACTTACATATATATATTGTGTTATTGTATGCCGTTAAAATACATACATGTTATCTATTCGACAGACGCTCATTCTGCTCGCAACATCATCATTATCTAGCCTGGCGAGCAGGGCGAGTCGTCGCTTGCTCGTTTTCGAAGAAAAAGCTGCAAACTCGAAGATAGCGTTCTTCGAACGAGGATGCTCCCCACTCCTGCTTTTGGTGGTCGAGAGCGAATTTAAGGGTTCCTCTGGGAGTGAGGCGGACACCGACCCCGCCTGTTTTCAAATAGCGAGGCGTCGCGGGAAGGCGGCTGGTGTAAAATTATTTCACCCTGTTCTTGTATCAGACAAATGAATAAAGGGAAACTCCTAGTAAAATATTACGCATATTATAGGGGCAGATTATCTTGTGAATTTTTTGGTGAATTTGAAGTCGATCTGTGTCGTAAATTTGATAATTAAATGTTATGATTAATCATGCATAGCACTATTTTGGGGCAGAGCGAAATTCACGGGCTCCTGTTTGGCTCTTATAGGGAACTGATTTTAGACCATTTTAGAAAGGTGAAGTGGAAGGAGGTACAGCTTGTAAAGTAAAGTAAAGCTTTATTGGTTTATTGAAGGAGCTACAATTGTCACCATGCTAGAGCAACTAGAAGTCCTGATAAGGTGTACGAAGGTACCTTAAAAATTCAACGTCAGTTAAATGCAAGTGGCGGTAGTTTAGAGTAAACCCCTTTAGGTCCAACACTAAGGTTCTGACTAAGGCTTCTGTAGAATACGAGTACATACAATTTTTAATGGGCTGCGAAACTGGAGGAATTTGGTATGTATTAAAAGGTAAAAGTACTTCATTTGGTTAACTTAAAATGTCGCAACGCTTTTGCCAGTTTCGGATTACAAGGAGTAGGACCAGCTTAGTGGTTAACCCTTACCTCAGAAGAAGGTTTTTAAGTACGTGAAGTCGTCACTTCACATTAGAGTCATTTGAATAGAACAAGCCGTTCGCCGTGCGAGTTCACCTGAAATTCTACGCCGAAGCGCACGGGTAAGACAATCATAGTCCAAAACCGATTCCAACAATTGGTCAAACAATCGCAAACCGTCATGTCACTATCTCTGCAATTGTTCTGGCGGCTCTCGAAAAAGGCGAATCGGCCGTGACCCGTCGTTTGGACCCCGACGTTACCACATCAGTAGGCAGAGGTTATCCTTTTGAAAAGATATTCGTAAAATCCTTGGCGCTGTTCTTCAGGTCCATGTAGTTCCGAAGCCTCCATACATGTCCGCAACTCTCTCGACGCGTATCCCTCGAAACTCACAGGGGAGAGGTGCTCATAAAACTCTACCTCCAAAACGTCTTCAATTCCATCAGACGTGACCGGGTGTTCGAGCAGATTTTCCGATGGGTTAACAATATTTCCCAGATACTTGGAAGGCATAACACAGAGACTCGCTTATTTTTAAAGAGGATTCCCTGCCGTGCCTAAGTCAGCAGGGCCTAACACAGGCACTCGAATATCCCCTTAACCAGCCGATGAAGTAAGCAGTAATTACCTAAGGTACGGATTGTGCAAATTCTACCTATAGTCAACTGAGGGTATTAGAAAGTATCTTTTAAATTTTTTTCACCCTAATATGTGTCTTCTAAGAATTGACATCTCACCTTAGTCACCAAATGGTTTGTTTGTTTGATAATTCAAGGAATTCGATTTCATTTATTTATGTATTTTTGAAAATGTTTAAGCAATACCCCACAAATATGCAGCTGTAGCCTTGGTTCGTGTTCATAGTGCACTATTTTTTTTTGAACAATGAGCTCAAGAAAGAGCTGAACGTAGCTGATAGCTTACATGCTTCTGGAACAATGTAGTCTTAAATAAAGAAGACAGGATATTATGAGACAAACGGTGTAATAAATCTGTCAGAAACCCTCCTATAGCGCGACAAAGAAAGCCGGTACGAACGATTTCCCCTGCAACATTCGTATACTTCTGTATACATCAGATGTGACAATCGTTTCGTTACCATTAGAATATATTTTTTATTTCGTAACGAAAGACACTTAGCAATTTCCCAAGGCACTGAGATGACTTTCAGAACACTTTTCCTTCTTTCTAAATAACATAAACGGCTACAATCAACCATCGGAACAAGGATAGGTTTACTGCCTTTTTTTGTGAGACAAAGTCGTCCCGACTTCAGTATAACCTACCTAAGCTCTCGGGCCCTGTGACGTTGTTCTAAGCTCCCTTAGGGATAACGCCTTTCAATCGAATGAACAAAATAAGTCCAACCAAAAGGCTAACTTTGACCTGAAACAAGATGAAGCACAACTAGCTACAATAATACAAAATATACTTCAAAAAAGCTTCTATAATAAATTCTTATCCAGATTACGCATTGCAGTAGCTCCCATCAGTAGCTTGATGTCTCTGGGGCAATGTGGCCTTACAGCGGGATAAGGAAAGCTTTCTACAAAAACCATATCGAGCAAAAATTAGCACTCGTAGGTGTGTGACGTAAATAGTAGATATTTAGGTAAATATTTAGGTATTTGAAACATTTTTATTTTGGGGTTTCCATTATCTGAACGGGATCGGTAATCTGGATCGGTCAAGAACGCTTCGCTGGCAAAAAGCTGGGCTCTGCGTCTAGACCACTTAAAACAATCTCAGGTAAGTTAAACAAACTGCTTTATGTTGCACAATAATATAGCTCGCCGTACAGCTCAATAAGCAAACAATGATCAGGAGTCAACGGAGGTAGTACTCTGAAGTTGCTCCACGGGTTCCGATGTTTCTACAGCAGGCGTTTTAGAACGTTGGAATTAGCGACTTTAATTGCAACACTTTAAATGGTCTACCTAAGTCAGACACGAGTTGTCACCCTTGTTGGCGAAACCTCGTCTAAGTGGAGGTTGCATCACTCCCCTTAGCGCATTTCAGTGAGGCTGAAGTCATCTCACCAGCCCCGAAGCCGTCCAAATATTTAGTTTTACGTTACATTCCTACGAGTTCTTAAAATATGTTTTTTGGAGAAAGGTTTCCTTATCTCTGCTTTTGGGGCCACATTGCTCCAGAAATATCAAGCTCAAGTGTGCCCAAAATCCAGAACAATACTCTGGGACGATTCGAATCGAAAGCAGATTCTCTAAGCGGAATAGCCGAAAAATAAAAAAAATGCTACAGTGCCTGTTCCTTTCAATATACAGCCAAGGTCTTTGTGCTGACCTTGTATGGAAGGTGGTTAAGCAAAGGCTTCTTCTAACCAAAGGAAACAAATTTGACTCTAATCTACTTGGATGTGCATAGGCTCTTCCGAATGTCAAGCCTGGTGTCGTGGTGCGGTTCGAATGCGCCTTGCAATCGAGGAGGCACGTAGCTGTACGGGTTTGATCCCCGCCGTTGCACATTTGCATTTAAGGAGTACGTCTTATGAAGCAGTGCCGAAAGCACTATCGTGGACGTTAAATATAGGCAGAACGTCAGAATGGAAAGTTTACTTTAGGCTCTACCTAATAGATATCAGAAAAGCAAATATAAGAGTTTCAATAAACGGTAAGCTAAAATTTTCAGCCACGAACCATACCTGGCTACTAAGTGTCTCAATTATGTTTTTTTTATTCCGATTACATTTATATTTTCCTCTACGGGAAGCCTACTCGTAAAAAGATTTTGCCCTCTCGAACATCTCATAATCGCCACGAGAGAGCTCACACATGTAAGAGCGCGAAGGTTTTCCGTATCCTCACCGATCGCCAAGCCTGTTGCCTACACTAAACCCTCACAGAACAGTTGATCTCATTGGCCGGGATTCTCGTATGATTGCACATCCTGCAATCTATTATATCCAACTAGGTGCTGCCACTATGTCGTTTCATCTGCAGCGAGTTGGACTGGACTACCAGTGGCTGGCGCATGCTTCCTCTATGACGCTGTTTGTATAGGCCAAGTGGCGGATCGCGACGAAGTCGCACCTCAACTCCAAACGAGGAGCAGCAGCAGAAGCAGCCTCGTCTGTGCTGGCATAAAAACACCTCCTGTTCCGTAAGCGACCACCTTTCTCCATCTGTCGACGAAAAGCGGGGAGCGCGTACGCTGAGGAGGCCGGCTGTACCATCACACCGACCACAACCGCCACGAAAACTACCAATCCTATAGGGTCGTTACCATTCCGCTGTTTCCTTGCGCTCCGTTTCGAGCGTTGTCGCTATTGCTTAGGGCAGCGGCCGGCGGGGCAAGTTTCCTCCTCCTCAGCTGTTCTACTATTGACGTTGCAGCTTCCGCCCAGTGCCGCACGGAGTAGCACCGAGCAGAGGCAACCCGATTTGCAAGATAGCCGAAGCATTTTTATTCGGGAGTGACACAGATGAACGCATCATTGCCTCCACCAGCCGCAGCAACGGCGCTACTGGACTGGACGGACCGAGTGAGAGACGGACAAGAATAAGAACAGGGGATTTGGGAGCAGGGGCACGGCGCGAAGGTCCTTGTGCTAGCGGTGCCGGGAGGCCGGGACGGTAGAGGGCCGTCCAGAGAGACCGAGTCTACGTTGCAAGTTGGAGGAGCGTTTCGTCAATGGACTTGCCAAGAGTTGAGTTGTCGTCGTTGTCGCCACGCGGCGTCCCCCAGACCGCCTTCCTTCCATCCATCCAAACAGCGGCGTCAAGATCCCCTTCGTGTGGGCCCCGCAGTCGCTAGCGCCAGGGATGGCGGCAGTAAGGCCCCCCCCCACCATTCGAAGTAGAGAGCTAAAGCCAACATGAGGTCGGGACGCGCAACAAGCGCTTCCTACACCCGCGCATACATATATAATGTAAATAAATAGAAACATACATATATTCGATGTTATATGCTGACGGAGGACAAATTGGGTAATGTAGATGCCTTATAGAACAAGGCATACGTTGTTGGGGATATTCGAATTGAATTACGCTGTTCAAGCTATACCCGGAATTGACACATGGATGAAGAGCACTGCGATTCGAATCGTGTGTCTCTGACCTGTCGGGCCCTTGCCAAGCTTCCCTGGCCGTACCTGGTCTAATGTCTATATTATATAACGTACACATCTAGGCTAATGGACCTATTTTTGTTTATGTCAAGACCCGTAAAACAACAAGGGCATCGTAACGGAATAAAAATAGTATCAAACCATGAGAAAAAGCTCGAAGTGGATTATGTGTCGCCCAACGAGTGCGCGGCCCCGAAGCGGCGGCGGCCTCCTGCTTCGCTCTCATACGTCTCATTGTAATAATTGAACGCTTTCTGCTTAACGGTGACATCATTCTAGTGAGTATTAAAGTAGGCGTGAATATCGATTGCCCCAAAAAGAGAACCAAGATGAAGCACTCATATTGAATACCCCCAACACGTAATGGGTTCAGTTGAGCAACATATAATTATATCTTTACTGGATGCATCCAGGGTAAGTTATTCACGAAGTTTTTGACTAATTTGAATTTTGGTTATGAGATGGAATTCGTTAATAAGCTCCTATCATAGTTCTCTTCGATAAAATAGCCGATTCTGAAAAGAACGACACTCTTGAAAACATTATCACAACAGATCTGGTGGTTCTTAATACATATTGTGTATATAGTCGTCACTAGTTGACCACTTCTGCAATTATGGTATATTCGAAGACATGCAATCATATGAAACAAGGACAGGCCTCTATATACAAATATTTTAATAAACCACCACTTGTATGATGTCAATGAATATTGTGGGTAAGAGGGGCTCAGCACAAACTGCTATATATGAGAAGACTATAAAACTTCAACAGCTAACAGCCCTCCCTCTCGTGCTTTCGAGCGGCGCTGCTCAACGGCTTCGATAGGCACAACAGTAAAATTGAGAGGCTAGATTTTTGTCGCTGAGATTTCAAGAGACGGATATATGGACCAAGGCTCGGAGATGAGCCAGGTCTGAGGCACGGCTGCAGCTACCAGTAAAATAGGATTTCACTGTTTCAGGGTAATAATTTCAAAATAGAGCTACCGATACCTGTCTCCAGAAGAGGACAGAACAATTCAGTGAATAATTGCCTCAAAACTCTCTCTCTGAGTTGCATTATACTATAATATAATAATATTGTAATGAATAACACACATGAATAGCGGTATTAGTGTCAACGGTGAACGGAATGGAACAAACAATTTAAGCCACATAATTTAGGTCGTTGTTGGCAATCTATCATAATGATATATGTACATATATAATATGCAAATATACAATGAGATAATCGACTTGAATCTTAAATATTCGTATATTATTTTAAAGAAAAAAAAAACACTAATTTGACCGATTCGCCCGTGGGGGAGCTACTGTTCCTTTTGTTCTAATCAAGGATTCTTATTATGCCGTTGTAGTATGGTCACGATAACGGACGATAATAGACAATAAGTGAGCAGCCACTCCGACTCGAAAATAGCGCTTCCCGATAGCGACCACTTTATACAATAGATCCAGTAGACCGAGGGGCTTAATTAGAAATTCCACGCTTGTGACGTAAGGCTTTGAATGGCAACTCAGACCAAAAAGTTCGTTGTTTGCTTCAGGTACACACCTCTATGAACAATGAATGACCAATCACGGCCAATACGAGTTTCACCGAGAGTGTGACGTCGACGCAGTGTCGACGAGAGCTTTGTTCCATCCCCGCTAACGAAGTGATCGAAGTGAGCGCGTGTTTCGAACGGTCTAGTCAGCTGTGAGCATTTGATTTGTGTTTTTGTTAGCATAATTAAGTTCGAATTTGTGTTCTAATCTAGAGAACAATTTTCATGTGAGGACGCGACATGAGCACGGATGAAATTCAGGTAGTACACTTCAGTTGTTTGACGACTTGTCATCGCAAATCGGGCATTCCCAGGACAATGCGAATCTCGTCTTATTTTCAGAAGGGCAAATAAAGCAAGTAGTAGTTTCCATTGAAATCTGCGATCTGCCGGCGATTTACGGTGGCGATGTAATGAAAACGACCTCAGCTGTGGCAATCGCATGTGAGCTAACGAAGGTAACGCCAGATGATTCGATTGTATAAACGAAAATAGCCATATTTGTTTTTGTACGTGGTATCCTATCAAATTGTCATAGATACATATCATAATATAAGTATTTGCTAACAACTAAAACGTGAGAGTTATCATCATGATCATCGTCGTTCGGGTTTTACCCAAGTATATTATATAACAAGGCTGGACGGATTGTGAAAAGCTGATTTGCAAAAATATCGTCATAAGTACATTTTGCGTATATTGGTACTTGTAACTGCTACAACTAGTCCATCCCTTGCATATATATATATATATACCAAAATGGTGCAGTCCCATTAGTTAGGCAGTGATGAATCCATACTGAACCAAATCGTTTAAAATACCCAAATTACTGTCGACGATGCTGCAGGGTCAAAGTGGGAAATGCTTTCATGCAACGAATTCTCACACAATTTTTATGAGACCAGTGGAACGGTTCAGACTTATACACATAAACTTGTTTTGCCGTTAACGTTTGCCGCTGTACCAGCCGAATTAATTAGCGGGGGAGTAACACCTGCTTAAAAATATGTTTGGTTATTAATTATCTCTGGGTGCTAAACCGAGGAGTTTCGACTCAGGTCGTCACCATTCGAATGAGCTTTGTTAGTACTGGAAAAAAAGTAAGACTTGGTTAACACTAATTTTTCTGATTAAACCTGTAAGATGTTTCGTGAAAAAAAAACTATAGGCAAATCAAAGGAAGGTATATCTGGCCGAGTGCAATAAATATGTTTTTACAATAGATATGGGCACTTTTGAAAAAATGCTGTTTAATCATTTTATCGTCTTTTCTTGATATCGGTATCGTTGAAAATCATAGTTATCAATGAACGAATATGTACAAGCCTTAAACGTCTAGGTATTACAAACTAAATTAAATAAATATGAACAAATTGATGAGCAGAGTCCCGAGTGTTCGTGATATCAACTCGATTCAGAGATTGTGAAGTAGACTTCGAGAGCACGACCCGAAATCTACAAGGTTGAAATTGAAACCGAAATCCGAATTTTATAAACGTTTTGAATAGCGCGAAACAAGATTAGCGCGAACGCATTGTGACCGCATGAACTGTTTTCACAGAAACCCAAAGATTTGCACAATTGAATAGATATTTATCGTTTCGAAGCAAATTTACAGCTTTTACCAATACGCGCAATAACCATATACGTTTCTCGTTATTTTTGCAGGTCATGGTGCATTCGGCGGTCCCATGTCACGAGAAATCTGGTGATTCGTGTACCTACCAAGGCTACCGCACTGAGTGCACATAAGCACAAATGGAAATAGCCCCTCGGGCCAAGAGTCTCCTTTCGGCCACTCAACAGGAGTGTACCATGATCTATCGCCCGTAGTGTGCGAGGGACCCGCCGAGTGAAAGCACTCCCAGGCTCACACGAGTTGTAGCGACTTCAGCATATGGCGACTTAGGGAGGTCTCTGAGGGGACATAGATAAACCACACATATGGATTTCCAAGGCTGTCCGAGATTGTAAAGATGGACTGCGGAACCGAAAGTGGAAGCAAATTCTGATGCGAAATTCTGGTACCCAAATAGGTACGATCATTAAGGCTAAACGAATCGATTGATCGCCTTGAGATAGGTTTGCATCCGAAGCAATGTATTACATTGACATGCTGCTGACATTACATCGTGAACGAGATGAGATAAGAGAGAGAGGGAGAGAATCCACTTAAGCGGATTTGTGTATTATTTGTATATTATGTTATTTACACTGTATATGCATATACTATTTACTCTATGTATTATATTTTGCATGCAGAATATATTTTAAATATATATCAAAAAAGAAATTGTTAGCTTTTTTTTATGACGGACAATGCTCATGCAGACCCACAGGCCTCACAGCTAAGGTATTTTGCCATGGTACTGTGGGACTCCTGCCTGATGGAGTGGCAGACCTACACACTAAACTCACGCCCCACTTAATCTATCTTCACTATGAGTTAGTCCGGATCTTCAGAATTAACAGTACTACTTCGAACCAACGACAAGTGGCAGCTTTTACTGTTGCGAACGATTTAAGCCAGTTCATTAGGAGAACCATATATTCTAGAAGGGAGAAAATATAACAAACCTAGCAAGCTACATTCAGCCCCACTCACAGGAAGGTGTTTCTCACAGCAATATCTAAGGACAAACGCTGGTATGATCCGAAACAGTCTATCAATTTGTGTGTCATTATCTTGGATACCAGTGCTCTGTCAGTAAATCTCTCCAATTAGCGTATAACAACATGGAACGTTGACACGTTGAGTCCAGTTATACGCACATGAATGCCATAAAACTAATTGGAGGAGACCAAATGAGCTCAATCCATTATTAGCTCCTGTCAAACCTCAAAGCCCATCATCTTCCCCCGGGGCTATTACTCCGACAAGTTCGTCGACGTGAGGTGAATTGGCCAATGCACAGGATAATGTATCTCTTCACGGAAGCGCGTGACCACCCAGCTCCTTCAATATCTCCAACTGACTCCCTTTAAGTATCTAATAACATCAGTCAGATATTAGCCTCCGTACTCGAGGGCAAAAAGCCTCTGTCACTTGTTGACGCATTAATTTATAGCTTGACCAAACAAATACAAATTGACATAAGATGCATTCGTTCAAGTGGGTGAGCTTTTTTTCTAAAACATTCGAACGAATTCAGAAAGTTCCACTTTTAATTTCATGATTTTGGTGCAATTTTGGTATCCCAGGGAAGCACGTTGTAGGGTAGATGAAAATTTGTTAATCAGGGCGACAAATTGGTAATTTTGACCATTTCGTTGGTATTAGTGCTATAAGGTTTCAGGTATGACAAATGATGGGAATAATATTCGCGAGCATCGATAAGTATCGCTTGCAGTTAACTCTGTTTATGACTTTTTCAATTTAATTACCTTCAACACTTGGTCGATGATCGAGTTGTAATGAAATATTGAATGGTATTTGAGCGACTGATGGTGTGAACAAAGCTCACTAAAGTTTGAAATCGTACGCAATTGATGAGACTAATAATCTCGTAGACGAATATCATTGGTTCTGCCAGTTAATCTTCCTCATCAAACCGAAATGAGTTTTGTTTGCGTGTGAGTGTCCCTGCATTAGATATGCATTGGACTCCATATACAGTGGATGTCAAGTTCTGTAATACAAAATCCCGTTGAAAACTACTGCGCGAGTCTTTTCCACGGGGGCAGTCGAACTACCACAGGGGCATACAAGAAACAATCGCGTAGGTCGCCTATTTCAAATTGCAACAGATCGTGTAAACCACTACCTACTATATGATACTATAGAATAGAATCGGTTTATGGGAGCTGAACCTACCAACCGGCTTACCTGCGCGAGCTGGTTGGCAAGCAGTGAACACATTACTATCCTTCAAAGTCACACGGCCTAACGTAGATCTCACACCGGATGGACGATACAAACCAGCAGACAACGATCAGAAGTGGGAAATTGGTGATGTTATTGAGGACTTTTATACTTGGCAGACAATTCGTGTTGATTAGCAAGCATTGGAATGATCTCGACGCGTGTCGTATGCGTAAGGCCACTATGTGCCTATTGATCGGACGCCTCTTGCTTTAATGTGTTCATCTAATTAACAATGTGATGTCTTCGCAAACATTAGCGTCAGGCGTCATTTAATCAATATGAGCGTAATTGTGGTTCACACTAGACTCAATTAAAGGCAGCAATGCGAGAGCTTCAGGGAGCACAACATCTTCAGCCATCTCGGATCTAATTACGGACAAGATCAGAGGGGGAAATGCCAACTCCGCCGATGTTAATTTGCTTCTCCTCGGCAGTATCGCTGATCGTTGGAAGGACTACAGATCTGCCGATGACGTATCTTTTCTATTTAGTAACCTATCTCCATTCAATCGTTCAGTCGTGTTTGAGAAAAATTTATAATTTTTTTTTAAAAAAAAATTTAAAAATTTACAATTTATTTTAATATTTGGCTGGGCCGTTTTTAAGCGGATGTTTGTAATAAACTGGGCAGTCGTGTCTTGACGTGGTGCCCGTTCGTGTCCGCCACGCAATCGGAGGAGGCACGTACATAGGTGTACGGGTTCGATCCCCGCCGTTGCACATTTGCATTTAAAGGGGCACGCCGTCTTATGGAGCAGTGCCGACAGCAGTTGTACCGTGGACGTCAAATGTCGGCTGAGCGTTGGCCCGGAAAATTTTAGCCGGTAGCTTGTTAAGGATTTGGGGCCGTCAACTATTTTGGCCTCAAACAATCCAGCTTTTAGATGGCTTCTGCTGACTCTTCCTCGAAGATCCGCGGAGAGCAAACATTTGGTGTGTTAGAGGATGCGGTTACTTTAATCAACCCTGACGGTACACGACAGTGTTCATTATCCGTAAGAGAATAAAGCTCTACTAATCAGTCACTACACGACTATTGTCGTATATTAACACTCCGTCTTAAGAGAATTTAGCTTTCGGGTGATTATTATCAAATACGCTACACCGCACACTATCGGCTGAACAGTTTAAGCCTTCCCTTCTCAACAAACAGTTGGATGCTGATGATCAACAAACAACAAGGCTCCCATTGAAAGGGATCCCTGCTAACGAAAACCTCTGCCACGCTACATTCGGGCCGTCGTACGGCGGCGGGGGGAAAACTAATAAACTCTATCGTATAAAGCTAAAGCCCAGCTCAAAGCGGCTTTTGGCAGTTTTATAATAGAGCTGTATCTGGATTTTGTCAATGTTATATCCAACACAACGCTGTGCATACCGGCCACAAAAACTATTCAGGCGGACCCTACATAAAACCGGCCAACGACTCAGCTGTCTGGCTTAAGCAATACCCGTGGACTAAGTGAGATGGCTACACAGCATTCGCAGAACGTTTTCGTCTTGATCTGATTTTTTTTCAGGATCCCCTAGTTATGACTGTTCACCAGGTCTATTGTAGTGACTCCACAGTATTATTTTTCCACTTATTGATGCGATCAAACCAGACTCAATGAGCTCAAGAACATTGCTAACATGCCGGCTAGCCTCTACTGTGGCCTGAGAATTACGCGTCTTCAAGGGGTCCGGCTATTAACAGCGCAAATCTCGACATTATTCCAAGGCCAATGAGAAGTACCTATACCGGTAATCATCGGTATAGGAACTTGTCATTTGAATGCTAAATACTAATATATATATATATATATATATATTAGTATTTAGCATTGAAATAATTCAGCCAGGGTTGAGTAATATCTTTAGAGGCTGCCGAATTTACTGATGTAAAGGCCTGCGCGTTCCGCGCGCCGTTCGAATAGATTTTCCAATAAACTCTGTCTAGTCGGCTGGTAAGTGGTACAAAGAGCCTTATCAAATAAAACATAAGTCAAATAAAAACCTTCTTCGTGCAGTCGGGGGTGACTCCTTTTTTCTCGAGTGTCTTCTTGCTCCTTATTTTTCTTCAGCCAATATGTCCGTCCTTCATCCCTTCAGCGATCGAATGGAAACGATGCATGCACGTATCTTATGCTCTGAGGCTACTTTCAATGACAAAACTATAGCCGACGAGCTGTTCAGAAGTGATTTGAGATCGGCACACAAATTACGCTGATTGTAGAGAAATGGACAGCGGAGATGGTAGCGATTCGGAGTGGCATTCAGCATGATGCAAGTCCAGGAACTACAGTTTTAAAGATAGGCTATCTCTTTGGAATGTCCGATTACTAATTAGTAATTATTGTAAGGAATTTCAGGAGGACTTTACACTCTCATAATACTTTATGCTTAGAACATACGCATTTCAAGAGTAGAAAATCTATTTCCTGTCATGTTACCGTTAAATGTCAGATGTTTCATCGATCAATAGCTGAACATGAAAGCAACCGCATATGATGACCAAACGCAGTCACACGATAAATATACAGCTAGTGCAGGCTATACTTGGATGGTATACACGAGCTCCGTATAGTAATCTGGGGTAAAATACTACAAGTTTGTTAAATTTTTGTTCAAGGGAACGGGAACTCGTTGATAACTCTGTGCTGGTTAGTGTTTTATTTCGGTAATCTTGAGTATTAGGAGCACGCGAGATTAGATCGATACAATCTCTGTATGTTTGAAAGATCAGGTTTGATAAGTGACTAACTCAATGCTGGCATTCGGCAATAATAATATAATCATTGTACGGAGAAAATGTCACACATAGAAGAGATTCTGTAATGACTTCATAAAGTAATTGCAGGATCTCTCCTATGCGATTTATATGGCGGCGCAACACAGATGCATCAACTTGTCTCTCTGGAACAACTTCGGTGATTGAGGAGGACACATTGCGCCTGTGTTCTCCCGTGTTGTATCATATGCTCGTGTCAATCGAAATGGTCCCGGTGTATTGTAAGGCTATTTTAACAAAACGTTATCCTTGCAACTGCTTCTTTTTCAATAGTATTTAATAGTATTTTCATTTCCTACATATGCATAAGACATATTCATTAACTGCAAACGCAGCTAAAAAAAACCCTGCACATGAGCTTACTCAACTTATGGTATCAAAATTAGAGGATATGCAACAAGCTCGCTGTATGATCGTAACGTAATTAAATATTGACAATGCGACATATTAACACCGTCATAATTCTCCACCGTTCTTGTATATACATTCAGTTCACTTACGGATGAATGCTTGAAAGCGTTTCTTCAATAAACGCGTGTATGTTGCATAGCAGTCGAATTTCTTTATGAGTAAAAAAGTGTGAAGTACAAATCTATACCTCCCTTTTGTTAATAAAGGTGTTTTTGAATTGAAATTGAATTGAATTTTCTTCCTACCTAATTCTCTACAATGTTTGTGCTACTGAACTGTTCGAGTGGATTGGGTTACATTTGCAATGTCTCTAGTGGTGTTCGTGCGTTTTAAGCAAATTTCCTCCTCTCAAAAGGGAAGTAAAAAGTTTACAATTTCTGACTTAATCGTTTGGCGTATGTTGCGCGCTTTTCGATCGTTGCATGTTCTCGACCATTGTGACATGGTCGGCAGAAGTCGGCATAATTGCGGTCACGCTGTTGGTGCCTCGTTAATAATCTGCCAGACGTTGCGTATTGGAAAAAGGTCCCACATGGTCGAATTTTTAGTTATTTATATATCAGCTTTGTTAACACACTCGTCCGCATGTGTGCGTACGGTGGCTTGTCCATCGATTTTTATACATTTTCTCGTCACCACACGATACCCCGCGCTCCTGTCCACCGCTTCACTCTCCATGCAGGCAGAGTTTTTCTGGAGGTCTGCCGATCTCGGCGTCTGCTTAGGTGGCTGGACGGGTGGCTTGTGCCGTATCGTGGTCGGTTCGCTCGAGCCGCGGTTTAGACAAGGAGAAGCTCAAACACCGATCTGGTATTATCGCAGTCACTTAGCCTTTTGAAGGTGGACACTTCGCCAGATAGGATAGGGAAGGGGTGCGGTGCTCAGATCAGAAGTGGGATGCATTGACTGTCGGCGGCGGCGGAGGCGGCAGATGGTGGCGGCGGCTATTCCTCCTGCAGAGCTGCTGTGGAGAACCCTCGGGGACTGACGAAAGCGTTTTTAGACGAGTATGTAGCCGAATCTATCATCTCGAACTCTTCGTCTTCTATACTTTTCATTGCGTACGGCCGAAATGTGTCTATTTGCTCGCGTGGATACAAAAAATAAGAAACGGGAGGGAAGCAACAGATTGCCAACGATCGGGATACATATTTGAGGAAACGATGATTTTCTCGCCTATTATGGTTATAGGTATTGGTGGGTTTTTTTTTCACTTTTTCGAGAAATAGGTCTTTGATATTAAGCATGTCTATCCGAACTACGACAGCCGTCGCCAATCTGCCAATAGAACATTTGCGAATAATTGACATCCTTGGCCGGTAGGCTGGCTGCACGTTGAGGCAATGTTGATGCTGTTGGGCGCGGGGCAGACGTTCGAAGGCGTCTGCGTTCGTGCAGACCTTTGAATACACGATGGGTTTCAGAGAGGGAAGGTCTTTCCAACGTGAAGTCACAGTAGAGACGGCCTATCTAATATAGCGGAAGGCACTTGACTACTACTGTTTCGAGTACTACCAGCGGACGGGGTACAGTCGTTGACGCATGTTACCTCACGCTGCATGCAAGGCCCTACTCGTAGAGCCGAAGGTCTCTGTTGCTTGTTGTTCCACTTTACGCGGGCTCTCCCTGTTAGCCTTGTTAATCTGTCTAGGGTTTTTCGAATGGCTCCAAGCCACTTTAAGAGCTGTTGCACGGCAGTCGCTTGGGAGCAATTGCTGCCTCGCTCCAGAAGTAGCACACAGCCAGCAAACAGAGTTGCCTTGAGGAAGGCAGCCAGTGCCGCTCGTGGATTCGAGAGCCGCTATTTTTTTTTCCTCTTGACTGAGCGTTTCTTTCTCACGTTGTCAACCTCAAGTCCTTGCTGAACTTTGAACTCATTCGATAAACACATTTGTGTGTCTGTGTGAATTCGACAATTAGGCGCGGAATTTTTCGATTTTTTGGTCTTCGTCCTGTTCCGCGATATGTCAAAGACAGCGCACCACGTTGAGATGAACTCGTCAATGTTTTGCTCTCATTCGTTGTACTGCACCGTACCGTCGTACGGCACAGGCCGTAACGGCGAGGCTTTGTTTGAGGGACTCCACAGTTGCTGTGCTCGGCCGCTGTCCACATGTGCTACCGTTGTCATCGTATGCTGGCCAGTCAACCAGTCCTCGCTGACTTCAACCGAACGGCCGCCGGTTCGATTCTGCCGACCCGCTGATGCTACGAACGAAGAAGCTGGCGACCGAGGGGGAGAGACCTTGCCGAGTGGCAGTAGTAATAGTGGAAAGCGCAGCGAGGGTTTCCGCGGCCCTCGCGAGGGAGGCCGTGCCGTGGTAGCGGTGGTGGTGTTGGTGGTGCTGCTGCTGCTGCTGCAACTGCCGCCGTTGGAGATGAGAGCAGAGCAGGGCGCGTGAGTGAGGCGAGCCTCAGCCCAGCCCAGGCCAGAGACCCTCCGCTCGACTCTGGACCGAAGGCCTCCAGTCTGCTGCTGCTGCTGTTGCCGCCTCCGGTTCTGCTGCCTCAAGCATGTGCAGGCAGAGGCTGGGGTAAACGGGGGGCTTCGGGGGATCTACGAGGGAGGGAATACCAGGGGTTGCCTGGGTGGGTTGTCCCGCTGGCTGGCTGGCCGACCGGCCGGCTGCGCTGCTGCAGCATCAGCCTCCACTAACTCTCTCTCTCTCTCTCTCTCTCTTTCTCTCAGTCACTCTTTCTCTATCTATCTCGTTCTGTCCCTTGTGGTCCTTTCCCCGTTTCGCCTCTGTCTGTCTCTCGGCCTGCTGGCCTGCCTCTGAGTCTGGCATAGTGTTCCCTCCCGTACACACGAGGACCTTTCGCCCCTTCCCGGCACAGCGGTGCGGCCTACGTTGTCAGCCAGCCAGCCAGCACGCTGCGGCCTACAACATAGAGTCTGCCTCCCTGCTCCAGCCCCCGGCACAGGCCACCACCAGCAGCAGCATCATCATCATCACAACGACGACGACGACAACGACGACAACTATTACTACTACTGCTGCTAGCACCACCACCACCACCACCACCGTCGCCGCCGCCGCCACCGCCACCGCTGCCGCTGCTGCCGCGATCTCCCCTCTCCCTTTGCTCGTTTTCTCGCTCGCTCGCCTGCTGTTCGCCCCTCCGCCCGTACGGCGGCCGTGAGGGCCGGGCCGAGAGCCGCCTGCTTCAGCAGCGGGGCCTGCCGCTAGCTAGCTCCTGTCGGCCTCCTGCTGCTGCTGAAGGTTCCCCTGGTTGTGATACGATACGAACGGCAAGCGAGCGGACGAGGGCCACCACCACCACGACCGCCGCCAGCACCGCAACCATCGTAGTAGTATCGAAGGGAGTGCAACGCCGCAAGGAACAGCCCTGTTTTCTTCTGGCGGCAGTAGCAGCAGCAGCAGCAGCCTCATCAAGCATCAAACACAAAGACATCGGACACGACTCGCAACATCATCAGCGATTGATTGCGGCTATGGTATACGGCGGTTAACGACGATTTTCACATCATCAAAAATCGAGCGCAAGCAACCACTCTGACAGCAGCAGCAGCAGCGAGGCAAGCAGCGACCACGAACTAAAAACGTCGACGACTACGAGAGGGAGATCCGCCTCCTTTGTCCGTGCCTCCGGAGTTAGTGTCCGTCTGTGTGCGTGTGTGTGTGTGTGGGTGGGTGGTTGTCTGTCAGTCTGCCTGTCCGTCCGTCGGTCGGTCGGTCGGTCGGTCGGTCGGTCGCCGGTCACCGTCGGCGTTCGCTGCTTCTTCGTCAATCTTCATCGATCCCGATCGGTGTAATCAATCAATCAATCAATCTGTCTGCCTAAGCAGACCCACTCTGTGTGTGAGCGTGTCGTGATCGTCACCATTATCAGGGAGTTGTTCTTCTTGGTGTTCGGCAAATGCTCGGAGACTTCGGCATCGCCGCGTATTCTCGAGGATAGTTTCGTGTCTACTTTTGCGCTAGTGTCGCTTTCTTCTTCGACGACGACGACGACCCTTAGGTGTGCGCGCGCGCGCGGTGTGCTTGTTGTGTGCCCATGTCGTCCCGCCTTTACCGAGCGGCCCGGATGTTCAGTGGTTTAGTTCAGTTTTAGCTCGACACCACGGATCTCGTGTGTTCATTCATACATACATTGAGTCATTCACTCAGCTCGTAGTTGCTGAGATCAGAGAGGGAGAGGTTAATCAAATATTAAGATTGTGTTTGGAGGCACCACAGCAGGAAGCAGCCAGCCAGTGAGTCCGTCACCTGAGCGGGTCAAGAGAGCTAGTTAGTTAGCTAGTTCGTGAGTAATCGAACACGAGCTGATTGCTTCGACTATTAGTAATATTACGACAACAGCAGCAGCAACAACAACACCTGCCATTATCACAGTCGAGACAAAAGGCCGTGAGCTTTGTTACACCTGACCGAAACTGTACGACTCGAAGGCTGCTACCTGTCTCTCTGCCATCCCGTGCGACAACCGCTCGCCGATCGCCGGACGATCACCCTGAAGCGGAGTCGTCGTGCACTGCCGATCTGCCTCTGTGCAGTGAGTGTTGTGGTTGGCTATCGCGATCCCTCCAGATCAGGGGGCAACCATCTCCCTCTCTCTCTCTCTCTTTCTCTGTTGTTTTCCTGATTATCGTTGTCACCGACCCCAGCGTTGAAGTGAACACCTATCTCTCCTTACAACCAAAACTACAACAACAGCAACAACAACAACTATAGCAGCGGGACGCACTCGGATTAGTATTAGTGTCGTAGTGATAAGTGAGCCTGTACCATAGAGGAGTAAAGTGAAGTGAGAAATTTCCAGGGTGCAGACGAGTGGAGCGAAGTGAGTCTCAGTTACGCGTTGTTGTGGGATTGGTCACCCGTGACTCCGACGTGAACGACGCCGACGCCGCCGCCGCCGGTGGCGGTGGCGTAGTCGCCTCCGACTCATCCCCGTCCCGTCAAAGGGAGTCACCAACTTGCCTACCCATTTACCTAGCTGCCCGCCTACCGACTACAACTGCTACAACCACTACTACTGCTATTCAGGGTCAATCCAGAGGCAATCCATCTACGAAACAAAACCGCGGGAGGGGGGAGAGACAGCTGACCGAGCAACGAACGCTCCGTCAGCAACAACAGCAACAACAACAGCAACAGCAACAACTACCACTACTACAACTGGTATATGTAGCCGTTTACACGGAGCAGAACACAAAGCAGCAGCTTTCGTGGATCAAAATAGGGCGCCAGCAATCATCAGCATAGTGAAAATCGTCATTATCACCATATAATCATTGTGGATATTTCATCGCCTGATTTGATTTTTTGTTGTTGTTGTTGTTGTTGGCTGAGACCGGCGCTATAGCAGCACCTGCAGCATCAGCGTCACCAGCTGCTGCTGTTACCTTGGGGCTCTCATCAGAGCTTCGTTTTGTCTCTGTTGGTGCAGAGGCGGCAGCCGTCGCTTTGTCAACTTTGACGTGACACCAACAGCTGCTCTGGCGTCATCATCGCTGTTGTCATCATCAACGATGTTGGTGGAAGGCCGAGTGGACGAGGTCGCGTTCGATGTTCACACAGCAGAGGCAACATGTGAAAAAAAGTGAGTAGCTCTCGTGCTCGATATACGAATGTGTGGATAAGGCAGACCGAACCAAGAAGAGCAAACGACCTGCGGCAATGCAAGCCATCGTCATCACCGATATCAGCAACACCGTGACCAGCAGCAGCAGCAGCAGCAGTAGCCGCACCAGTAGCAGCAGTATCGCAACAGTGACAACCATGACGATACTGACGGTGTAAGAAAAGAAAAATGGAAATTTGTTCTCCTAGCTCTTGTGATTTCCACCCCTGATAGTCGTCCGTGCTGCTCGTGGTGGTCTTGAGAGGAGCCATTGCATTGGTGTCAGTGCCACAATCTTCAGCCGCTTGCACGAAGAAGCGGCGGACGCGGAGAAACCGGCGGCAGCAGCGGCAGCAGCAGAGACCACACCAGGATCAAGGCCCGAGGCAGAACGAAAGGAAGGGAACAAAATCGAATAACGAAAAGGAAAAAAAAACACGTCATAGAGATCAACGGGAACAAACAAACTTGCCACAAGTCGCTGTAGCTAAGGTAAGCGACAGTAATTGTCAAGAGCAATTGCGATCGTCGCGAGAAACAATGCCGAAGTCCTCACAGACACACACATTCACTCGGATCAAGGTTGAGTTGTTTTGTGATGACGCAACTACAGGCAACTCCTGCCACTCCTGTTCTGTTGCTGCTAATCCACAAGAGGCACACAGATAGATAAAGATAGCTATATAGTAGTCGCTGTGGATTGCATTGGAGTGGACTGCGGTGTCCAGTTGTCGTATGTGTCGTATGTGGAGACGCGAGTCTGTGAGGGTTTGAGTTGGGATGTGTGCTGCTCGTGGTTGGCGATCTGTCCCGAGGAGCTTCCGCCTAACGAGAGCCGGGACACGACAGCCAGCCAGCCGAAATACGGGTCGACCTCCCGTTTCCCTGCAACAACAACCACCAACGACGTCGCCGTCAACGCCGCCGCCGCTATTCTTGTTACCACTCTGCTGCTGGTGTCTGTCGCGTTCGTCACCTCTGCCGCGTCCACCACAGCCGCTGTTGTTCTTGTTATCATTATCATCATCGTTGCCGTCACCGTCGACGAGTACCCTGTCGACCTCAACTGCGCTGTGGTGGTCAACGTCAAAGTCGCCTGAGCCGAAATCTATTTTTTCTCATGTAAAATATCATCCATTCAGTCATTACCACTATCAGCAGCACTCGCAGAAGTCGTCAACGTGTCGGTGAGCCATCGGAAGGAATAGAGGTTGCCCGGAGGAATTACCATCACCACCGTCACCGCCGCCACAACCACCACCACCACCACTACAACAACGATTTCTACGTATTTTTCTTCACCTTATTTGTCTACTGTTACTGCTGCTGCCGTTGCGATTACCAGCTCCGCAACGCCAACGTCGTCGGTGGTTGACGGCGCGGTCAAGTGTTTAGTGGATTGGTGTCGTTCACTTGTGCAGCAGCGCAGTGCACAGGTGGGTGTGTGGTTGGGGCGGTTGGTTACCTGCTTATCTGTGCGTGGGTGCGTCTGAGCTTGTGATTGTGTTTTGTCCCAATGTTGTGCCTGCTTCTCTGATGCTGTATAATAACGCAGCAGCAGGGCGTGAGTGAGCGAGTGAGTTTTGTGTTGAAAGGAAAATCTATGCCCTCAACGGCAGTGGGTGTTCCCCTGTGTTCTGCTGCTGGAAGTTTGTCAAAGTCGTGCACTCAAGGGCGGTCCATCGGATCGCGTACGCATTAAACATCTCAAGCGCACCCCAGGATGATCTCGTCCTCCGATGCCTGAACGCAGTTTAAAAGGTGAGTAAGCATATTTCGTATACTATCGGTACACATCTCTCTCGCTCTGAGGCTAGTCGAAATCTCGAGTACGCCAAAGGATGCCTGCAGTTCCAACTGCTGCCGTTACCGCGCTCGCGGAAGGGATAGTAATTCGATGTGTTTGTTCGTATCTCGACGGAGTCCACTCGCACCGGACCATGTTACAGTGGCGTATGATTCCGGTGACGATGGTCTGAAGTAGGTCGGTTAACGCTGGCTAGGCCTGCCACCAACTGCCGTAGGAGCATGACCACGATGTTGTGACTCGTTGCGCGTTGAGAGATCGAGGAACACTGTGGCCTATGAGAGTGTGCTATGCGGCCGGGAGTAGGAAGCCAAAGTACTTTCGCGCCGATGATATCTTAAACTACCTAACCTTGGCGGTAAGTGTGGAAATGAAGGAAAAAGAAGCCAAGAAAAAAAGCCACTCTATTGGTCTGGGATGGAGCAGGGGTCGAGAGAGGACGGGAGAAAGAGAGATCGTGGAGATGTGAGAATACCGTCCCGACCCGACCATGTGACGCCGCTGCCGTCCCCGCTGCCATCGGCACCGGTAATGCCGGCAACCGTACCCGGCCTCCTCTTTAGTGCTTCTCTGCGCGAGCTGAGGTGGGGGGGGGGGGCGATGAGGGTGCTTGTGCCATGCCTTACTCTCTGTCCTGCTCTCCTCTGTACTGCACTGCGCCGCAGTGTGGCCCAGTCTGGCCGGATGGCCCCGCGTATGAGAGACGAGAAGAGAGCAGTAAGGCACTCGGTCGATGGCCAGGACGAAGCGGTGGCTCGATCGGTGGCGGAATTGAAGCTGAAAGTGAGAGACGCCCGCTTTGCTCTCGCTCGTTCCGTATCAGTAGCGACACGCAAGGGTCGCTCGACGGTCCGGCGCCCCCTCTTTACTGCCAGGTAGATATTTGCTGCTGCTGCTGCTGCTGCTGGCGGTGGTAGCGGCTGGCGACACCGCTATGACGTCCATGGCTCTTTCGTTGCACTGGTAGAGAACAGTGGGGAGGGGGGATCAGAAGAAAAAAAAACAAGAGAGAGAGAGAGCGAAGACGTCGAAAAAGGAAGAAGACGAAGAAAAGAGCAGGGAAAACTGCTAACAACCGAACGGAAACGAAGACAACGCACAGGGAAATAGAGAAACTTCGAAGGAGAGGATTGAAGACAACTGAGCTGAGAGAGGGAGACGGAGATAGAGAGAGAGAGAGAGAGATGGGGGAGGAAGGAGGGGACAGAGAAAAAAAAGAGAGAAAAATAAAGAAAAGGAAAGAAGAGAACAAAAGAAGAGGAGCAGTTGCCGCCACCGCGCGCAGCCGAGGAATAGGAATCAAGGCACAGGCTTATTTTTCTTCTGCTGCTGCTGCTGCGGCCGCTGTTGTGACCACTCTCGATAGCGCTTTTCTTCGGGGGCGGACGGGTGGGGGTGGGGTGAAGTAAAGGGGAGTTGGTAGTACGGCCAGTGGAGATTTGAAGACCCGAGACTCCGACAGGGAGCTTTGGAGGGATGTGGATGGTCTCGTGTTACGTTCCGGTGTTGGCGGAGCCCGCTCGGCTGAGCTTTCCCCCACGCGGTGTGTATTCCTCCCGGCGCTCGCGCTAACGTACACGGATGCTGCCGTCGTGTGACCACGGCGGCTTAAGCAGATATAAAGCTAGCAGTGGCCGCCGCGGAAGTGGGCAACATCAGAGGTACAGATGGACGGGCGGATGAACGATACTACGGCTGTTGTCTGCTTGGACAACTCTCTCTCTCTCTCTCTCTCGAGCGCAACAGCGATTCCGACCGATCAATCGATCAATCCATTTTTCGTGCCCACATCGCACTTCTTCCTCTCCGTAAACAAACAACAGGAAAAAAAGAACGGGACAGGAATAAGCAAACGTAAATTCACCTAAAAATAGAGATTGTATTAAGAAACTAATAAAAAAATAACGGGCGAAGACACCGTTATATACGATAAACATGCATAAGCAAAGATTTCATACATCGGCTGAAGGAGCGATAATCAATGATCAGTGGAGCTGGATTAAGCAAACAGCTGATCGGTGCGTAGCTGGTAGCGGTGATAACGATATAGAGATATTGTAGCAAATTGTCTACAGGAGTCAATGATCAGTTGGTTCGTTTGCGCATCAATCGATGCTGAGGAAGTTGACGGAAATTGATTGTTTTTTGAGTGTACATGTGAGAACGCCGCATCGGGCACAGAGCATCACGCGTGCTTGGAGATAACTGCTGTAAATGCCGGAACGGGCGCAGCACGTGGGGTACTCTACGGTGGATTATTGCAAAAGCTTTGAAGTACGCATGAGTTTGAGCAATGGCCTCCCGTTCTCTAACGAAATCGATAATGATTTTCTGCGCAAACACAGTACCTCATTATCTTAAGAGCAAAAATACTTCTTTGTAGCGCGAGTCAATCTTACTGTATTACCATTTAGAGAAGCCAGCAATGAAGCAATGCCGAAAGTAGTACCGTGGACGTTAACTGTTGGCTGTGAGTTCAGCCTCGAAAATTTATTTATAGAGACGCTAGCAAGAATCAGAGTAGTATTGTACGAAGCTCCAGTTTTAAGATTGGGTCGACAATTCATCGCGTCTACGTTAGTTGATTCCGGTGCCTACACTTGTCACAAATACATGGTATATACCTGGAATCTGGGTCGTATGGATACGAATATAGATTCCAAATTAAATGCTTGTAAACGCATTATATATATATATATATATATATATATAATATATTGAATATATATATTGAATTGAATATAAAAATCGAATTGGTAAAAAAAAAACGTTAGCTAGTATCTGAAGCACAAATGCCACTAGTTTTGCTGGTAATAATACCTGATAATATATATATATATATATATATATATATATATATAATATATTATCAGGTATTATTACCAGCAAAACTAGTGGCATTTGTGCTTCAGATACTAGCTGACGTATTTTTTTTGCCAATGCGGTTTTTAAATGAACGATCAGGTAAAATATTATTATTGGGTTTATTTTGTGAGTATCCATCAGGTTATTTGCAATAGTCGATGTGTAGTTGTGGTGTTAGAGTTGACAACGTTGTTTTTGGCAAACTACGGAATGGAGTTTGTCGAGTTTTCGAGCCGTCTAGGGAAGAGGGGTTGCACGACACAGGGATTGCGTAAGCTTTGCACAGCTGTGACATAAGTGCACGCGCGTAAACTAACTAGACAAGGCAATATGATCCTTTTCAAGGTCCTTCAACGAATATATAGCTGTGCCGCGAGGTGAGTGTCATCAAGCGACAAGGTCAGTTCAGTAGCGTGCAAGATGAACAAGATACCTGACCTTTAATTGGCATAGTGGCGTTTCCCATTTCAATATCGAAGGTTCCAAAGAGAACTGAAAACCGTAGAGTTTCATTGGGGGGCTGATTTTTGCTCGGAGTACTTCGGGCTGTTGACAAACTCTAGCAACGGAAAGCTTTGCCCAGAGCTGCGATCGCCATTTTGTCACGTTTTGACGAACGATGTTCAGTAATGCCCTACGAGAAGGGCAGCTGTAGAGTTCCACGTAGAAATTGATTAAGAAATATACATTTGGTGGTGTAATGTTATACCGGCCTATGTTTGTAAGGGAATTCGATTTTGTGAGAACTCGAGTTTAACCCTGGAGAAATGTACACGGGGCATTTGATGATCGCGTGGTGACCCCTTTAAATGCCTAATCTATAGAAGGGCATGCTCTATTGTGAATATATTCATATATTTGTATCTAATATTTTTGTTGGCTCTGTGCACGCCGTGCAATCAATGCAGGAAATCGTCGAAAAGATGCTGCGAAAATGCGTTTTGGTTTAGAGCAACAAGTGAGCGAATGCCGTTGTACAAAGGAATACTTATATTGTTGTACATCCATGCCAACTGTACACCACAATCGGCTCAATGTCTGAAAATTGTTCAACCCCAAAACTAAAGAAAATCCTTAGGGAAAAGTATACAACTTTCCTTATGTCGTGATAAGGAGGCCTTTTGCAAAAAGTGATATTGTGACAATTGTCGAATGTGCACCGTGCCGCAGTGGAACTAGAATTCAACGAATACATAAGGCAAACATCAAATATTAAGCTGTTCGTCATTGGCCTCATATGAGGGCAGGCGGATCCTCTAACGGCAGGTGCCATAGGCATAACATGAGTGCGGGCGCGGCTGGGCGCCTGAGTGCATTGCACATCAAGGTAAGGGAGATTAGCTTTTTCACCAACTCACACTTAACCACGCCTGAGGAAGCTGGCCGAAGTTTAATTAAATTCGGGCGAGCTTTATCTATGCACGACCAATTCTTATTTCTCCCTACGGTCTGATAATACTATAATCCAATTCTATAATTCACTTCCATTCAATTGAGGCCATGGAAGAAAATCTCCGGATTAGATAGAGCAGGCATAGAATAGGCACTCAAAGTGGGATATAGACATGGTGGACACTTCTTTTCGATTCGCCACTGCAAGATCGGTCGTTACAAATGTATCAAAACCCGACCTCGTTTGCAAATACAGAGCACTACTGCTTTAATTCTGCGATGTGTCCTGTTGCATATTTTGGCCCTGAAAATAGATCGCACCCACTGAATTATAAATTGTTAATATATAGGTGTCCCCTATCCGAGATTCAATGTCTTGACCAGAATTCACGAGGCAAAATAGACTGAGTATTTAAACTATGACACCATTTATTACAGTTTTATGAGAAGAGAGCCATCATAATATTTTGATATTGAGTAGTCAAATAATAGTAATAAAAGTTCCTTACCTCCAATTACTGACCTACACAAACAGGCAGATATGCGTTTTTACAAAAGGTTACTATCATCAAACTCGTATTATAAATATTTTAATGTCAGACAAAATAATCTGCGGAGTGGACAAACCATATCAACAGTAGAAATCGCCAGGACCGAAAGAGTCAATAATATGTTTTCATTTCGAGCGACACGAATGCTCAGAAACACTCATGCATATACTATGCACTAACTAATTTTTGTACACCAAATGTAAAACCCCCTTTTGTTAATAAAGGTGTTTTTGAATTGAATTGAAAAATTGAATTGAATTGAATTGAAAAGTAATGGACATTGCAACAGGAAGGTAAAATAATAAATTATAATGATAATAATGATAATTATTAATATTCGTATCATTAGTTCTTCTTTTCACTAATTACTTTTCATTAATTATAATTTTAAGGATAAGATTATGCGCCTTGCCAATGTAAAAATATCGACGAAAACGAATTATGTCGATATTCCACTTGAATATCTTTCACACGGCCTGTCATAAGTCGTTTGCATAATTCGACACATATTTGTGCAAATGTCAAAACTCCGCTCCCCGAGTCTATCCCAAATTAGGGCTCCCACCAGCGTCGGTCACTACCACTACATGGCTGCACGTGAGCTGTATCGCATTATGGTTGAGGACTAATCTCGGCAAATACGATGTTATTACTATTATCTATCGATGTCTATCTGCATCGGATGAACTCCTCTCCTAGCTCGCTCTCCCATAAATAATATCCATATATTTCCCTTCCTGCCCCGGGGGCCGCGTTGCAGCGACCGGGCCAGACAGATTAAGACGTAGCCTAGAAATGAGAGGATAATTGATGCAGAGGGTGTGATAGTTACAACAACATAACCCTCCCGTAAAGGAAAAAAAAACGCTACGAACTTCTATCGGGATGGCACTCGTACATTGGATATTTGACTAATCGCTACCACTTGGGTGTCAATATATGAGAGAGAGAGAGAGAGAGAGAAAGAAATAACGACATATTATCCTTGCAGCGGTATGACACCGACCCTGTACTACGTCCAATGATAAGTGAATTTCGACATGAAGGTTGGTATATACACTACCCGTGGTAACCCGTAACTGGTGACCACGCTATGGTGCGACGACAATATTCACAATACCGAAAGCGCACACGGTATTTCGAAGAATTCCGCAGTGTAAGCACTGACCATAACAATTTCTATTGGATTCATATTGGCATTGAACTTTGTAATTGGGACAATATGTATTTCAAGACGATAGTATACATAATTACCTTTGACTCTGCCATTGCACTATCGTCTGTCTGAGTTCGTGGTTGGGATCATGCACGAATGGCATAGGCGCTCTACGATCATGATCGATTCAACTGCAGCGATAACGTACTCGTTATATGAAGCAACCACACTTAAGTGGTACTAACAGCGATAATAATAATAATAATAATAGTATAAGATGCAGTCTCTCTGGCAGTAGGGCGACATAATATAATCAAAACTGTGCATCATTTTCGATTAATGGCTTTCCCACTATAATAGTCGTACTAATAGATGGAGTTCGAACGAAAGTCTGGATATTTTTATTAAACACAAGCGTAAACGGAACGGAGAGTGTTCACTTTGGATCTCTGGCCTTTAAGAGCTTTCTGCAGAGTGCGATGTACTAATTTAACATGATTGTCGATATGAATGTGTTCCTATTTGCCTTGACATCAAAGATGGCTACTAGATGTCCCAATAGATGATACATAAATGGTTGAGCAGTGTATCTCTCAGAACCAATTACACATTCATCAATGATTCCGTTTACGAGGCTAATTGCTCTCTGCCTTATAGAGTTTCAAAAGCTATTCCAGGTTTTCCTCAACCATGCGACTTCAACGAATGGCACCGCGTGAAGAGAGATTATTCTGGACTGAGCCAAAAGTTTCTGGGTTAACTGACGGCCGCCATAGTATCGCATATCGCTGTCAACGTCATTGGAAGTTTCTCAGTTTAATTGAAATGGATAAACTTTCGAGACATGCCTCTAGCCCAAGTATCTTGATAACATTTATACCTGCGTTAGAAAATCCGATACTCCTAGCTAACTAAGCTGGCTGAGACAGCATCGGTCATGGTATCTAATAACCCTGGTTATTAACTTACTAAATATTGAAACGGCACATCGCGGCGAAGACTCTCGTTTACATTTAACCGATTTAACCATAATGCATTAAACGTTCACTCGCTTGAAGAATAAGCGGAGCCAGATTATATTAATATTAGGCCCAGCGGGCCTTCGCAACATAGGGCTCATTCTATTCGCCTGTCCTTAGGCTGTTGTTCGTTAACCGGCCCAACGAGGCCACCTTTTCATTAAAGCTCATCCATCTAGGTCGGCACGAACATGAGCCCAATGAACGGATTAAGTACGCAGCTAACTGCCATAGATGTAATGAAGTCGAGGCCTTTGTCTCAGGCAAATGAGTCGTTGATAAACATGGTGAAATATAGCGCTATATAGGAGACACACGACAATTTCTCGAAAGGAATTAATCGTATACGTAAACTGCTACTGCTGCTGCTGAGGCAATTATCCCTCTGAGAGATGACGTTGCTTGAAATGCTTTGAATGACTCGAAATATTATACCCGTAAGATTATACAAGGAATTTAGTGATAAATACAATAAAACAAAGTAAACACCAAAGAGACATTTCGAGACGTAACCTGGACGCGGCATATTGATCGGTTGTGTACGAATCTGTAACATAAAGTAAGGGTTCAAGCTGAGGTTGCGTGAAGGTTGCCTGAGAGCTAAGGCATCATCCTTCAACTGACCAACAGAAAAGTCCAGCCGATTATAAACAGCTGTCAGAACTCCTGTAATAATTGATGTTATAGGGTGGACTAATATTAGCAGTCTACTAAAGGCTACTCAGTCAGAAGGAATGTGTTGAGCAAACGCAAGCCCACTTGCGTTGTTTTCGCTTCTGGCGAGATATTGACGGCCACATCTTGTCTAAACATCTAGTCTAGATACTTTACGACTAGTGCTACCATATGGGCGTGTTACTAATAACTGGCGGTTCTATTCCGCAAGAGACGAAACTGTTCGCGTCTGCACTCAATGTACGAGAGAATAACAAGCAAGTACTGGGTATAATTGTACACTTTATATATATATATATATATATAATTAACGCTTGGGCTTGGTTGATTGATATTCGCGAAGAGGACGAACGACAGGCCCGACCACACCACAATAGTTGCATAAGGCTACTCGTATAATTTTCCACATGAGTATTGCCCCTTACTGTTAAATATAGCTAGGGCGTGCGTTTAACTCGCGTTTACATTAGTCTGATCTTGATAAGGTTGCACAACAACAACAAAAACAAAATGTGTTCTCGTTGTACTGCTGCTATTCCGTGTGAAACTTTCCTTCGCATCAGAGGATGTTTCCTATATTGACGCATCATACGTTCAGGCCTTAATCGAATGTGGCCTTCTTCCAATCAAAACTCCATCCAGTGTATCATTACTAGGTCGCTTGACTTGATCATCAAGTCATAATGGCATGATAATGAACTTCGACTTTCTTCCTTCCACGTGGGGAGACTGCTGATATTCTCTATCTCTCTCGCTCTCCATCTCCCTGACCGACCAAGGTAGGATGGATAATAAGGAAAATGTACTGCGTGGCTTGATGTTTTCGGGTGCTGGTGCCCGCTGCTAGTGCTGCATGTGCGCGTATCCTGGGCGTGCCAGTGCCGCCTGATGTTGCATGCACGAACGAGGAACGAACAACCGAAAAGAAACTATTACAGCAAAATCTTCTTCATGTTGCCGCTGTGTGTGGCCATACTCGGTGTCCTATTGGCATGGGACAGCCGTTTCAATGATATATCGTCTATCCAAAATGCGAATACACAAAACGTCTATGTATAAGGTGCAGGTACCTTTGAAATATAAATTTATCTATCTATCTATCTTATATATATATATATATATAATATATATATGATCGGCTAGATTCTATAAACAAGCGTACAAGTGGCGGATGTACAGTATCCGTAGCTCTTTCGCAATATCTCGCGCCTTAGGAAAGATTGAAGGCACCTCGCCTCTCATTCAGCCAGCCACTGCCCACGTGTGCTGCCAATGAACGGAAGCGCATGAAGAAAAGCTTATCAGCCTCAAGAGCGCGCCGGGGCATGAACGGTGTTCGTTCCACTCGTAAGCCGTATGAATCCTTTCCGGGCGAATAGGGTATCGGCATAAGAAAAGGGCGCAAAGGAAAAACAAACAACATCGCATCGTTTCTCCTTGTCCTGGAAGAAGAAGAGGAGAGATGAGATATCGGCCGAATCAACCCAGCTGTAGGGTTGTTGCAGTTGCCATCAGCTGAGCCCTATTTGTTGGCGTTGGTATTACAGAAGTCGTGTGCGCGGCAATGAGCGACACATCGCGATGACGACAACGACAACTAAACTACAGAGACGGCAGAGCCGGTACCACCTCCAATAGCACGATTGCTGCTACCCCCTTTGAACAAGTCGATCGGAGGGGGCGGCGGCGGGGGCGGCAGCGGCCTCGGTCCTGGTTCCGCTCCGTTTCGTTTTGTTGCGATGGGACGAGTCAAGGGCGTGTTAGCCCCCTAACTTCCTTCACAGGTCCTGCCTCCGCATCCCTCCTCACGCATACGAACGAACGCACTCAAACGCACACTCTTGTCGTCTACGTAATTTATGTGTGTACTCTGAACACAGGCACTCGGACAAGCATACATGCACACTCATACAGCAGCCACATGTACAGCACAAAAATATGGCACTAACAACCATCAACAACAGCAGCAGGAGCAGCAGCAACAGCAGCAGCAGAATCAAGAAGCAACGAGCGCAGCTGGGGTTGGAACGTGGTCCCCATCGGCGAGGGAGGGAGGGACGAAGGTAGAGAGAGATACGGACATGAGCGATGCTAGCGATGGTGCTGGTGGTAGTGGTGGTGACGACAACAATATATACTATCACTACTGACACCCAGCCATCGCTACTGCTACGCCGGGCAAGAAAGCGCGACAGGAGCCCGCCTGGGGCCAAACCCAACCCAACGGAACGGAACCCCAAATGTCCCCAACGCAGGCGCAGCCTACGGCCTCGCACCCGACCTCCCCTCTCGCTGCCGTTGCCCCCTCGTCTCCTCATTCCGAGCTCGAGCAACAACAGGAAGGAACCGCTGCAGCAAAAAGGTCGCTTTCATCACAAGCGGCATTAGGAAGTCAGGTTCGAGGCCGAGCCCGGGAACGCACCACAAGTGCACTGACTGCGCATAGAAGCTCTTTCGAGCCTACCGCGAGAGCAGACACGACATGAACGGCGTTCGGCGTACGGCGAAGGTCGCGCCCGCGCGCGCGCGCCCCCATGGCTACTGCTGCTGCAGTAATATCCGGATGGAAATGCGCCGGCCGAACTGCGTTTTTGGTGTCCAGTATCGAAACAGTATCGAGATGAGGGGTGGCTGCTCGCTCCGAGCGCGATCCCTGCCTTCAATGGAGGAACGGCAGCATGACGCGCCGATGAGCGATGATGCTCCACCTGTTTGCTTCTAGTAGAGGGGACGATTCGAAACTGCCGAAGTGTAGCAGGACCCTCCTGCGAGGCGGTGCTTAGCTCTGGAAATGTTTCCGTTCATGTACATCGCTGTGGGAGAGTGTGCCTGTATGATGTATGCTCGCGGGCGTGTACACAAATATAATATAATACCTGTCAGCTTATGCGGACGCACTCCGAGACGAACCTGCAGAGCTCACACGCTCCGCGTATCGTCGTTCTTCCCTATGGAGCACAGTGAACAGAATGAATAAGACTGGCAACTATTAGTTACTCTGCCACCAACGAGAAAGAAGAAATCTCTATTTCGTCAATAGAGACAACAGGGTGACGGAAGCACGTTGCTTTATTGAACAAACTGGTGTTGCTTGGCGGACGACTTGAACGTAGAATTTTGCCCCTGGCGACGAAGCACAGATATTCTAGCAAGGGAAGCAAGAATTTATTATATATCTCCAACGAACATGGGCCCTGTAGTTCTGATATCATAACAGTTGGTTTTCAATTCGTAAAATATATGACCGTGTATATATATATATATATAATACAATACATGGAAAATGCCGAGTAAGATTCATACGTGTTCAGTGACCTCCATCACCGGTACCCAGATCCATTATGCCGTGGAGGCAAGCCAAGGGTGTCGCGAGCCCAACGCACGCCTAACAACTTGATCTGAACTCCAGGTGACTCCTCACAGTGAAATAGCCGATCAACTTTATGACTTATCAGTTCATCCAATTCTCAGTAGGAGAGACGATGATTCTCTCTCTCCCTGTAAAATTGCAGCTTCTTTAATAAACCAATATACCTTTACCTTTACCCTCTCTCGTATTATTTTTTAATTTATTTATCTTGTGCATTTTATGTTGTTTGCCATTGTTTCACTTTTAATCCGTGCTAGATCATATACCCAAACGAGTTATTGGTCACACTCGGTCTGTATCCCGTAAATATAATATTTCAATGCGTACACGTCACCATCACCAGCACAGTCGTGAATTTGTTGGCTCACACGAATTTCGCGATGACGGCCGGTGGTTACCTGAAATATAACGCAGGCCATAATGCGAGGAAACCGCTTTTCCAGAGAGGGGTCTCCTCGACCATTCGCTGTTTGCCGAAGAATTTCACAATGCGAAACTCGGTAGTCGCGCAAAATGCCTTGAACTGGAAGACCCATGCGGGACACGTATAATGCTGGGTCGCAAGCAGACCTTTTGACATCAGGCAGTGGCCTGAGCCTACGACGACAAAATGTGTTTGCAAACTTTTCGTTTTTTAACTAAGGTGAATATTCTGTATGTCGAACAATGAGCGTCTAACAGGCGCTCGTTAGTGTTGCTACTATAGGGGGGATTTGTTAGCAAATATCTTCTCAGAAAATTACGTTATTAATTACGTTGATTACGTTAAATTATTATATGGCTGTCTGCTGAGGAAAGCGTCAGGTGTGTTTCTGAGTGAATTAGTAAATAATATTATTTCATGCTCCGTGATTAATAGACTGGTATTCACAGTTTAATTAGAAGATTTTGATGAAACAGATTTATGTTACGCTTATTATTGCCGTTAATGAATTGTAGATCATTTGACCTTCCGTAGCACATCTTCGGGATTAGTAATTTTCTTTTAATGTTTTTTCTTTAAATTTTTCTCACCAAATATGTATGAATAGATTAGATTATAAAGAAAATCTGCTGATTATCTTAGGAAGGAGAGTGTAAAATCTCATATAGTCTTTCCTTTGGTTAAAACACGATTTGAGCAGCCCAATATCACACGAGTTCATTATTACATGACTCACCATGTTACTGGAATAACGGAGCCTGAGGAACAAAAAAAAATCAAAATACATCCATAAGATAGATTTATTCAGGCTGCTTACACCATATCAGTGCATTCGTTTTAAGACCACCTAGTTTTGGCATAGAGTAGTGAGAGCGGTTCTTCCGGTGCAGCAAACATACACACATGAAGAATTCAAGAGCAATTTCGATACTGCGTCAAGTAGATAACGTATTAAGCCGTAACGGATGGAACGCGCGCATGGAAAGCTACTGGAGATTAGGTGGGAAGGCGAATTGACTCATTCCCTGGCTGTAGAAGGCCCTCGTTCATCCTATATATATATATATATATATATACAACAGGGTGGAAAAACGCACACCAGCTTCGTGCAAATATGTCCACGTCGTTTCTGCTCCCTGAGTTTAGTACAGCCACCAACTACAGCTCGACTTGTTGTTTTATCTTGCGCTGCGATCTCAATGAGAGGCATTATAGTTAATCGCTTGGTTTTATTATCTTTATTAATATTGATAATAGAAATTAACTTCCACTTTCGAGTCAGGGGTTCGCGGGCTCAGCTGCGGGGGGACACATGAGCAAGCGGCTGCCAACCCCCACCTTCAATGGGGTTGTCAGCTAGAAAGTAGAACTAGAGCGGCTAGGTACGATCGACCTCGCTCGATAGCCGCCCCGAATAGAAAGAAGTCTAGCCTTACAACAGAGTAACCAGCTACACGCATATATACATACAACCATAGGCTGAGCCGACCGTTCGATGCGGGGGAGGCAGTGAGAGTGTGTGAGAGAGACAGAGAGAAAGAGATGGGGACACGCTTGGTCCGTGTGTTCTTTTAGTAGCCTCTGCTGCTGCGGCTGCGGCTAGTCGCACTTAGCGCAGTAACATTAGCCGAAGCCACCAGTGAAAAGTGTAAGTGAACTCTCGCGTCGACCCATATTCAGCGTGGGGTCGAACCGTCCGAAATAATGAAATTACGCGAAGAAACTAATACACTTTTTTTCCGCTAATTAGAGCTGGCGCAGCGGCGAGTACAGTCAGCCAGCCAGACGCATCGGGACGCTCGGGCAGATATGCCCATAGTGTTTATAAGCGGATATCTCGGGACCCTTTCGTTCTGACTGTTCTCGTTTTATTTTTTCATTAAACTTAGCGACTGGAAATAGGTGCCTTGTTCTGCTGTGCCTGCGAACCGTGTCGCCCCTTTTTCAAGGGTTCTTCCAGCGTTACGATTTTTGCTGGCGAGCCTGTTATGCGGCCCATTGTCACATTTAGTAACATATATCGTACAATAGTACAATAGTGGCCCCGTAACTCGCGAACGCAACAGATACACAATCAGGCCAGATTCTTGTTCATTTCACCGGTGGCTCTCAACCGCAACGACATTCTCTTTGTATGGCCGCAGCGGTTTCGAAAGCAGATCACTGCATCATGATGAACGGGTCTCTATATTGGCTTTTGGGGGCTGTGCTCTTTGCTGCAGGGTTCACTACAGCATTTAGTGGGGAAGGAATTCTCACTGCGGTCTCCTACAACAGTATGCTCGCCTGCTGACACGCTGCACGCTGCAATGTGGCAAGAACTGTCAGCATCGCACGCTAAACGTTACAGACGTATATTGTCAGGTTTAGATTACAGGGTGTCCCGGGAAATTTACGTTGGGGTTGTTTAATGTTAAGAACACCCTGTATTACCTTCATGTTGTATGTCAATCCTAAGCGTTGGATTGATTTTTTTACTTTTTTATAATCGTCATAAAGTTATAGTTAGCTATAACCTCAATTATATATATATATATATATATATATAGCAAACGAGAAAGTTTGGCAGTTCATCCAATTGAGTCATCTGCGCTATTCACTAAGATTTAGAGTAAAACATAGATAATAGAATATAGGTTCGACAACATGCAGCGGTGTGTTGACCCCATTCAGATAGGTGTATGCAGGTCCAACTTCAAGCCGAGAGCAGGAACTAACTGTCATGTGCATGATCGCGGTAGGCTCGTCTATCGTATCGTCAAAATACCCTTACGCGTTTTTGCTATCGGAGGAAATATCTCACCATCGACGGGGCTTCTATCGACGGTGTTCGTAAAGGGCAGGCAAGAAGGCCGTCGACGGAAGGGAAACACCGAACGGCGATTTCTCTCTACTGTGTAGACTCCTTGCCAAAGGGACAGGCCCTTCTGTGAAGGCTAGCCTCCAATCGACTCGACATTCCCATACCCACAACCTTAGTTTTTCCGCCATCTCTGTCGGCGTAACAGCAAGCGTAAGGCTGTCTTCCTCGTGCCAAAAAGACCATTGCCAGGAGGCGGGCGGTCGCCGACAGCGGCTCCACTTCAGCACTTCATATGTCACCCTTCTCTGGCCCTGCAGTGTGGAGAAACAAAAAATCCAACTGCCACTGACAGTTCAACTGTGTTCCCTGCTTCCAGCCAACACATCCTCCCGCCGTGACGGGCACCAATGCGGATTGAACTATTACAACAACTACAAGCACTTCCATCCACAACGACCACAATGGCAAGCCACCAGCAGCAGCAGCAGCGTCGTCATCAATACAGTGCCACTAGTGAGTGCTCTGCCCATGATCAGCGGATGGAACACAAAGTTCGAATACCCGATGGCTCATTGCGTGAAATGGCCTAATACAAGCAACGACGTCCTTCTATTCGGGGATAGAGAGAGAGAGGGACAGACGCGTAGATGGGCTACTTTTCATTGGGATTTTCTCCACGATCAGAACCACTCGACCTCACTGGCCTGCCCTCTGCCGTTAGCTACTCGCGGACGAAATGCAGAGCGTGCAAAGAGATATGGATGAATGTATGACGAGCAGATGGCGCATCGATGATGGTCGTTGTGCCGTTCAACTCAGCTATGCAGCTTCACTATAGGAAGTGTGCGCGTATGTGCACATTAAAGGATCGTAATAAGGAGAGCTGTGCGTTCGTCTGCCGATGGATGGACATGACAGCTTTAGCGTTGTGTCGTCTCGTCGTGGTCCCAGTGTGCAATAGGGCCGATGAGCGGGCACAGGTTGTTGCTGTTGGGCTTGGGTCCGAGCTACCGCGAGATAGAAGAAAGAAGAAAGAGAGAGAGAGTGGTTCGCTGACCGGTCAGGTGATGAACGGGTATCCCTCGATGTTACCATTAGCTTGGCTGTCTTCCGCCGCGCGAGATAGCCTTCATCCCCGCTTTCTCCGGGGACCTCGAAAGCTAACACTCTACCAGGAACGCCATGCGCCAGTGATAGGCCTATATAAGGCAGGCTAACAAAAAGAAACCTGCTGTTCGGGCCAGACACCGGTGGCAGGGGGAGAGCATCGTCTTGTTCTCCAATGTCCAAGTGCTAACTCTGCCCGGCAACGATGAGGGTCTCGCCACTGGGAACTCGAGAGCTGGCTGGCACGGAGTTTGAGCCAGGAGAAATCCATAAATGTAGTAGCACTAGTAGTATTAGGAGTTAGGGCGTCGGTTGTTGGCGGATCCGCCACCGCGCATCGTCCCGTCCCGCGCTACTTCTTTAGGGATCACCATTGGATTCTCCGAGCGGCGACGTTAGCTGACCGCGGCCGTGTCTACCACCGTGGTAGCCCTGCCGGTTACTGCGGCAGCACTCGCGGCAGCGTATGCTGTTCTAAGCTGCCAAGTGGCGCGAGCAAAGACCCTCAAGACAGCCGTAGTCATCGTTTCGGCCCCGGGGGTCTAGCTTTTACCAAAGCCCCGACCGCTTAAAACGAACCACCCTTCGGTGCGTTTTCCTAAACAGTGCGTTTGCTTCTTACTTACTTGGTTTTCCAGCTTGCTGTTTATTTACATAAGACATTACATTAGTAGCCACTTTTATAAACCAGCCAGGCGTTGATGCTCGCACGACGAGTATGTTCGTCGGCTTATTTGATATAAATGATCGTGGCATCGTTGGGCTAGTTACAAACGACAAAGACATGAACACGAAGTGTTGCTAGACGAGTTGCGACGGAGAAGAATCATTGATATAGAGCAACGGATGGTAGAGACAATAACACGGAACACAGGAAAGACGAATTGAACATAGAATCTCTGTAGGGAGGTACGCGCGAATCGAGGATACGACTCCGGGCCTCCTCTGGGATGTCTTCCTTGGGCCTTGCTCTTGTTATGTGATAGTTACGGTCTGCCACTAGACGACTGCGCTCGCCAGAACCTATGTCGATATCCGCCATACTCTCTCCTTGGTACCCTTCAATCAGTGATTATCTTATGGAGAGAGATAGATGATGGCCCTGCTTAGCTTATAGTTTACCCATCTCGAGACGAGCCTGCCGAAATGTGTGCATTTGCTCAAGTGTGTGTATGTATGTGTGAACATCTCTCTATGCGTGTGAAAATCCCCGCTGGGAAGTGAGGTCATCTCTCTCTCTCTCTAACAGCGAAATTACACGTAAGCTATAAATGTGCTCTGTGAGTGCACACCCAGGTGCTGTTACGACCCTCAGAATAAGCAGGAACAGCTCGCAAATCGAAACTAGCATGAACTAAAGGTGAAATCATTCCTTCATTGATTCACTGTTTGCCGCCGGCGTGTCGACGTTACTCATAGTGTAATTTGTCTGTACACGTAGACATAGGTATTATATAATAGAATAACATAGCCCACTATTATAGCAAATGATAGGCTGCCATAGTTGGTAGCAACTGCACCCTGGGACAGCTCAACCGTAGGCGGTTAGAAGCTGAGCGAACATGCCCGAGCGATGGCGATACACACAACATTCACCTGCCCTATCAGACGGAACGCACAACGCTAACATATAATACACAGGGTGGTGGCATTTCATCGCCAAATCCAAACAGCTAACACGAGTAAGCCTGGAAAGCATGCCGTTGGCTGGTCCTCGGACCCTATTATGTAAACATATACATACCTATGTACAGACATACGTACGTATAGGCATTGTACGAGGATGTGCTCAGAGAGCTTTGGAAGTTGGTCTGCGGTTGAACATAGCGGCCGAAATTGTCCAGTCCTCGTCGTCGTTGTCCGATTTCTCTGAAGAAGCGGCTGAGCACGTTTGCGTAATGTTCAGGGGGCCTACTTAACTCTCGGCATGGCTATATATATATATATATATATATATATATATATATAGGGAAGCGACCTCTGCAAAAAATGCCAATGGTCATCATGGAGGAGAAAGCAGTGATCGCCTGGAAGTCGCTGACCCTCCCGTCCAAGGCTTCATTTCGTGGCCAGCCAGTGCAAACGTACGTATTCCTATATAGGCCGGTTACACAATGCCAGGAGTTCTCCCGAATCATGTTGATGGTGATGACGACGGCCAGGATGAGCACTTCCCAGCATCAGATGTGAAGATACGGCCAGCGAGAGCATACGAAGTGGGCGATATCTGTGTATGTATGTGCGTATATTTCGCCATCGCCTCATGAGTTATTATTGGAAGGCGACTGGAAGGAACCAGATGACATGAGGGGAGAGGCACGACTCCTCGGCTGTGGCGTCAGATAAAATAGTTCGGAAAGCGCACGAGCTGTTGTTTTGGAGAACGGGAGGCCATTGGCGGGAGAAGGACGCATAAGGTGTCAAGCGGTCGGACGGGGCCGATATCGACCTCTGGGAACCTCACCCTTCAATACAGGCGTTACTGCTCTTCTTGTGTGGAATTCGAGAAAAGTCAGATACGCAGGCTATTTATAAGCGATCCGAGAAGGTGCAGTGTTGACATAAAGAGACTTAGATTCGATTTGATGAGGTACGAAGCGGATTCAAGGAACTTGCAAGGATCGTAGGGGTGTTGTTGGGTTAGACAAAAATTTACAACGCCATCTAACCACGTCGCAACCGGGGCAGGAACAACTATCCGACTCGTACCCCGGTGACGTGCTGCCTTCTTGTGTGCGCCTACTCTGTAACCGGAGGTGTAACACGTAGATTCAACTGTTGGCTTCGATACCGACCGTTGGCCACTTGCAGTTAGAGGCACGTCTTACGAAGCTATTGCAAAAGCAATACCGTGAACTCTAAATGTTTAAGGCTGACAGTCAAAAGGGCCATCTGTAATGCCTGTAAAATAAGACATGAATTTATTAGAAAAAGGAATTTCCGTCACTCTGAAAAATCCGCGTTTGAGGCAAGCAGCCAAAATGACATATGCAACTGTTTTCTCATTTTCCGCCACCGTATGTATATATATATATATTCATTTGTGACGAATTAATACGACCTAGTTTTTACAAAAAAGCAGAGTGTTCAACGACATTTGAAATATATATATATATATATATATATATATATATATATATATATATATATATATATATATATATATATAGTATTACTAGTCTACTGTTATTACGATTGTGTGCGGTCGACAGCTGAATAATCCTGCCGCCAATGATAGCTGGACACGTAACCGATGTTGTACCTGACTGGCTTTCTTGTATTCCTCGTTGCCGTTCGTACATCTTATCTCGTTACGTGAAGGGCTCTTCATCCAACAACACGACATTCGTTGACCTCTAGTTACTCTCTTAGCTAGACATATTTGCTTACAGCTACCGAGAACCCGTCCTCCTCCTGACTTGTCGGAGCTACATCTTTTTGTGCCTTTTTCTTGAGCCATACGACATCACAATCATGGCTGGCCAACTCGGCCAGTCGCTATAATACTCCTCGAAACATCATTCCCGTTCTATTCTCATCTCAGCGGTCATCTCCCTCCGCGTGTGTCTGTGTGTGTGTGGGGGGGGGGGTGTTTGTGTGTGCGCGGCCCTCGTCAAAATGACGTTCGTTCTTTAGTCTATTCTTTTGCTATCCTCTCTATTTTTTCGACGGGTTCAGCCCAGCGATTTGGCTTCGGGGTCAACACGGATCCGTCACCCGTGGATCTGGTCAGAGGTGAGGACCATGGATTCGATGTCATCCCAACGAATGTTATCTTTCTTGGCGGATCCGGCTCGGGTAGCTCTCGCTCCAACCCATCCCTCCGTCTTGCGATCAGCTTGCGACAGTTGGCTTCGATCTCATCTGTTTCTCGCATCGTCATGATGGACGAGAGACGGCGTGAACGTCCCCTATCCCTCGTCCGCTTTTTTCGGCTCAGAAGGGACAAATCGTTATGTTAGCTCACTGACGCTAGAGATTTGAGTAGTCTGCGACACTGTCTCAGCTTCGACTCGATTCAGGTAGCGTTTCCGACATCGGACGGACAAAGCAAACACGACAGTTGAGTTCTACCTTCCGTGATATTTCGCTCAAGCGAATATACGCAGAATAGCATAAAGAAAAACAACTGCCTTAGCCAGGCGAGTCTACAGCTATCCGAGATCACAATAATGCTAGTTGTATTAAGCAAGAACCGACACCCCGGATGAAGAAGAAACAGGCCGATGAATAATCCTTACTCCTGCCGAGAACTGTAATTGCTCACCTAAGCCCCTCTCCTGAGAGGTCCTTGAGGCGATGCCACTCAGCGGTACTAAGGCCTGAAAGCCATCAGAGGAATACAGCTGAGTTTTAGCTATGGAAACAGCTTGGTACTATTACTATCATATATTAATATTCTATATTGAATAGATTTCCGCAATAGGTTCAACGGCGACGATCTGTTTTTCATGTGTAGATGCTCTTAATCGTTATCTATAACACATAAAATCAAAGTACAATATTGTCTTGATCTTTTTCTCTTGCCGTTGTCTTGCATTGTCCTACACTCTGTCGAACCCAGCCGAAGGTTTTGCTTCGGTTTTAGTTGTAGTCAGTCATGTTAACCGCCGGTCGCGTGATAGCAGTACATCTTTCCGTCATCGTGGTCGGCAAGTCAATAGGCCTCCGCTGCTCACCAACCTACCTCGTGGCCTCGTGTGGAAGAGCCACGGAGATAGAGTGCATCCGAGTGCGATCGGGGCGCTAGCCCATAGCTCTTCAAAGGCTTTGGCATCGTGCAGGGAGTCTACGTGCGAGGCGGGACCCGTGCAGGCCGAGCGCCATCCGCTCCAGCTAGCCAGAGGGGCAACTCACTCGACCACTCGTTCGCTTTACTGGATGCCTGCCGTCCTGGTTGTCTCGTTGACTAGGTAGGCAGCTTTCTTGCTTACTTGCGCTTGGCTTGTCCGTTCGTACCGAGGTAGCCACTAGCACCGCTGCTGTGGTTCGTCGCGGCCATCCGGTGGCAACGGGCCACCTACCTTTGAGCCCTAAAGGGGTAACGGAAGGTCCGCTGCTACCAGCGGAGCAGGAGCGGGACCATCGGAGCTCAGTCATCTCATCATATTTCTCTCTAACCCCCCACCCCCCCGCCCCCCGCAGACCCCTCCACAATCCACACCGCCCATATCTCTCTCTATCAACCTATGCTCCTCTTGCCAACCCATCGGCTCCGTCCCTCGTTCGCTCTCCACTCCAGTCCAGTCGAGTCCAGTCCGCCACGCCCTAAGTGGGCCAATAGTGGTGGCGGTGTTGGTGTCGGTGCTGGGTGCCTCTCTCGCCACCTTTGACGCGACGATGCCCCCTTCGTTGGGCAGCTGAGAAAGGCAGATTACGTAGGTAGGTAGGCAGGTTGGTAGCGAGATAGCCAGGATAGCTGCTAGACGGGCCACGCAGCCAGCCAAACAGGCAACCACGGACATAGGGTAGCACGCACGGCTGTGGCGAAATTATAAGCATCACCATCATCATCATCATGGTCGACAACAGCAGCAGCAGCAGCAACAACAACAACATCAACAGTGACAACAACCGCATCAGATGCAGTGGCAGCATCACCATCACTCACTACTTAAGGGCTATTCAGCCACGTAAGCATTATCCGCCCGGACTTGGCTGGTGTACGCTCTTAGTGGCTTTCCGGCGCGCGGATTGCAACAACAACGAAGGGTAGGGTTAGACAAAGAGGGTCGCTGCAATTTCTCATGAGAGAAAAGGAGAAACAGAGAGAGAGAGGAATAGACGATCTCTAGACGGCGTGCTGCCAGCAGGGCCGAAGGCGAGCATGAGCGATAGGATAGATAAGCTGGTTAACAGACAAATGTGAACAGAACGCACCGAACACAACAAACGAACGGAGGCACGCACGAATAGGGAGCAGGCACCAAAGTGAGTGTAGCGCTGGGGGAGGTGAATGGTTGCAGGGGATGGTGAATTGGTCGGAGAGGCCTGCAGCGGCCGGTGGAGGCTCTTCTTTCGGTTTGTCTTCCTTTGTCTGTTGGTCCGGTCTGGTGCGAGGACAAAGCGGCCATCTTTGTGGAAACATCACCTCCGCTTTCCCTCTTGGCTCCACCATCCCTAAGGGATGTCCTCGATGTGTTTTCTCTCAACACTTGCGCTGTGTTACATTCGGCAGCGCGCGTGGGAGGGAGGGAGGTAGGCGGCTGAACTAAACCAGAAGTAAAGGAAAGACAAAAAAAGACGACCTCAGACAACCACCGAAATCTTCCGGCAACCGCTATTTCGTCGTTGATTCTCCCTTGCCGACCAAAGGACGCCCTCGTTTTTGGCCCATCGGATGCTCCTCGCGTCTTCGCGACCAGATAGACTTGTGTGTTTGTGTATATATATATTATATATATATATATATATAGATAGACTCAGCATGCATAAACGTGCAAGGTGGTGCATGCGAGACATGCGAATCGCTTTGCACAAACACTGCAGTGACTTCTTGATCAGTGAAATAGCTAGGGTACATTAAAGCAAAATATCTGTATGTCTAATCATTACATAGGTAGTCTGGCTCTAACACTATGGTCACGCATCTCAGTGTACTTGTATTCGACCTTTAAGACGGCACATTTCTTGAGTAAGCACGTGCCCATCATGTTATATACCCATGTATGTAGTACGTTTTGCAAGGCGTACCTAGTGGAGAATGTGTCTCGCTCTAAAGCCTCTAAGTGCCACAAGAGCACGATTTTGAGATCTTTGCAAAAATGATGCTGAAACTAACTTTCAACTATGTGTATCATTATTTGCTAAGGGCCTCTAACGCATGTCTGTCACGAACGACAGAATTACATCCATCGTCGAACGAGCAGTTTCTCCGTAACTCATCAGAGGCCTAATTAGCAAGCCTCGTAGGGGTGAAAAAAATGTTCAAGTTCACTGCACGTTCGTTGCTTTCGCTCCTCACTTAGATACAACCTCACTACACACACACACACACACACATATATATATATATATATATATACAGAGGCACATACCCACCAAGCGCTCGTGATAAACTTCATGCAGACGCAGGCGGGCGGGCGAGCAACCAACCAACTTTTGGTCGCAACTGTCAGCGCAAGGGATGAATTCAAATTCAGATACTCCCCATCACCAGAGGAGGCACGTATATATATATATATATATATCTCGGATCATAGGAGCACAGAGATTTCATCCGCTGCACATATCTATCTGCCTGCCTGGTCATCGGCATTTATTGCAATTGGTGGATATGTGTGCATATGGACGAAGAGATGTGTACCTACCCACGCTGATACAACATTGACTATCGTGTGTGCCTGTTTGCTGGGAGGAACGGCCACAGTAAGCGGAAATTGTTCAGTAGGCACCACCGTCACCGGCGCTCTCAGTCCGCAGACCTCTACCATTCATCACTCTGCTGCGCACTCGGCATCGCCAGTCGAATCGGCAGTGTGCACGATACGCATCGAGCACATAGCAGCAGAAGCCTAAGCTGTAGTTGTTGTACCGGGAAAGCCGTCTGTTCGTATCAGTACTGGAGATAGGTTGCTTCAGGTCGTTTCACTGTCGAGGTACACACATATTCACTGGGATGGCGCCTCGGCTCGCTTTGAATATCGGATCCAGGTGGCGTCATCGCAGCTGCTGCGGACGCCGATGTCGCCAGGCCAACCGACAAAGGTAACTCTCATGGATCTCATGAGAGATGAGATAGACCGTAACGCTAATTCCTGTGCTAGCTGTATTATAAATAGCCATTTATTGTCTTGCCGGTCTATCTACTGGTTCACATTTAAAGGTCCCTATTTTAAGGTGGATAGCGTACACGTCTGGCCGAGTATCTAGAGCCCTATCCATGGACAGGGCTTGATACTACCGAGAAAAGCGTAACAGTGACCCGATACCCGAAGTACAAAGAAGGTCCGCAGTGTTCTTCTTAGCGCGAAGTGAGGAACTTCGTTGGCCGCGGCCATGTTCCGGGGTGGCTGGACCATCAGATCCGCTTGGCCGCCCGACGGCGATGTATCCAAGGGCCGATGACAGTCCCCCTATCTGCTCTTTAGCAACTTCTCGTTCGTATCTTCCCTCGCGTATGTTCTCACCCGTTTCGCGAGTGTCTGTTTGAGAAGGAAGATGTCCTGGAAGAGGCGTAAAGATGATAGAAAAAGAGAAATGGATGATGAAACCAAACAACAGCAGTTGAAGAAAAGACCTGTTGCAGCTGACACTCGTTGCTCTTCACCTAAAGCCTTGTTTTGCTGGGACTTAAATCAAGTTGCCTATTGGGGATCGCCCTATTAACAACTACACACATCCAATGAACGTCGCTTTGCTCTAAAAACTACTGAGACGTGCACGATTCAAAGTTCACAACCACAACGTTCTGAGCGGGATGCATTGCTGAGAGCTCATTCCCGTAGATGATCTATACGATGGTGAGCGTCTTCGATTGCTAGATAGGAGGGACATACGGTTTGGGCTGAAATCCTCCCAAATGTGGAGAACCGTTGAAGTCTTTTATCATGTTTCATTATTTGTCGACTCTTACCAGGTACGACGAGCTTGAAAGTAAAGCAGAGCCTCGACATGTTCTCATAGTAATACCTACAATGATAAGACCCGAGGTCTATTGCATCACACAAGGGGAGCAGCGCAAAGTCAGCTCAAGGAAAGGCTGAAGGCACAGAGATGTTTACAACTGATCCCAACATTTAATATCATCTTGCCGCGTAGCTACGTTTGACAAGCCTCATTATAGCTAGATTCCCTGTCCTTCTTGACATATTAACGCTGCCGCACGCCAATATGCTTTTATTGTGGCTAAGTGTCGTTTGTGCTAAAAAAAAAAGCCTCAACAAGCGCAAAAGAACTTTAATGCCTGTATTTACTTTACTGTATGTGAAAAATGACTTTATTGACCATAACTAAATATGTTGTCGTGACACAGCAAGTCAACTTGAATAGAGTGCGAAATTTCTAGTTATTAAACCCATCTTTAAGGAGATGAGAGGTGCTCGTTGCGTATATATCATATTACGTGGCCGGGCTGAATCAGAAAATTTCGCTTCAATTTCCCAAACACCCGCAGTTGCCTATTATTGAAGAAAGTTTGTGGGAGGGCCGATACGTCCATAAAAAGAGAAGATCGTAGAAGGGGTGCAGGCGACGATATGTTTCAGAAGCTGACAGGAGATGAAAGCTTCACCGTGAAGAAAATAGTGAAGATAGTTCCTCGCAGAAACAGCGAGAGCAGGCCAATATCATTTCATCAACGTTGACCATAGATTGGTGTTTTCGGCCATGCTAGGCCGTTGTAAGATACCGTCGACACTTGCAGGTGGAGTAAATAGCATCCCTAAGCAAAGTTAAATCTATATTTTCCATTAACCGGACGCGTCAAGGGACTGAAGACGTTTTTCAAGTTGTAAAAAACAATCGACCAGATGATTGGTTGTTTGCCAATTCCACCTGATAATGCACCATTAGGAACAAATTGTGCGTTATAACAAAAAAATTGTAATCGTATATTCGCATATAGTAGGTTAGCAGGGCGAAAATTAACTTGATATAATTGTTTAATTACGTTGATAAAAGGCAGACTTCGTTAAAAAGACTCACTTCGGATCTCACTTCGAAATCCGAATTTCGCGTTATGGGGGGATTATTTGCGATAATTTTTTCTATCTTGAGGCCTACGATTGGAGATGAGATGTTCGTAAAGAGTTTGCGTGAAGAACAACTCCTGGAGTATCAAAATAATGGCCGTAGAAAGATCATCTGAAGTTGTTTTCTTAATCTGCTAAATGACAATATATGTTAGGTTACAAATCGAATCCGCGCACGATTCCAACGGTGTGGCGGGTGGTTGGACACTATGCTAGATAGTTCGATTGACGACGACGACATTTACAGTCAGCTTGGCCGAATCCGTCCCTTGTGGCAGATAAACCGCATGCGTATTGCATATCCGTGAAACAGGAAAAATCGATTGGATTACTGGACGTGGGCCCATGGGTCGCTCGGTATTTTTTATGTTTTCTAGAAATTCAGCTTGAATACAACATCGCTAACGTTTCCATCCTATGTTGCGAACAATCTGTATAGGCGCCCTTTCCTCGAGATTAAGTTGGCAGTGGAGATCTTCAGTGAAGCATGGGTCGCCTCACCTATTCGAACTTGTCCTGCGAGCATCCAAGACAATTTCAAAGATACCGCCCTAAGAGGATTTAGTGCCCTTAGGCTTCCTTAAGGGTGGTCAAGTCCCTGTTCTGGCATCGCACCGTGTATTTGGAGTTTGCTCCGAACCCGTTCCGAGTCAGGGTTTTGAGACCTTCATCGTTGCTCTCCCATCATAGCCAGTCGGCTCAAGCTGGGCAAACACGCTTTTGACCTACACCAAAGGTGTGCATACTTGGAACGAGGGGCAGACACATAGTATAATAATACTACACACCACTTAGCCGACGGCGATGAACGCAAAGACTTGATACGCACAAACAGACATTGTATACGAGTGTCTGACATTGTGTACACATGAGTGCAGCCAGATAGGAGTATCTGACAAGTTCAGTGGCGGGGTGCATTCGTGTGCTCCTTGCTATCGGAGGAGGCGCGACATAGGTGCACGGGTTCGATTCTCACCGTTGCCCACATTTGCCTTTAAAGGGGTTGTCCGTATTATGAAGCCTTATGCTGAAAGCAGTTGTACCGTGGACTGAGTTAAATGTTGGGTGTTAATCCGCCCGGAAAATTCATTAGATAGGAGTGTCTGGCTGCGACTGTCGCTTGAAATTCGAAGAGACGTAAACCAGTAGAAAGTGATAGTGTCTGGAGAATCTTTATATCGCGTTTTCTGTTCACTTTATCTGTGATAGCTTGCCATTTTACTCGTATGACTGCCAAGATATTTAGACGGAGACACATAAATGGTGTCCTTGGTGTTAGACCGTTGGATTCCTCATTATTTTGAGTGCACTAACCGCAAGCACTCGGGACACATTTTCGTAGGCTTCCCCGCATAATTGTCGCAGCTCAAGATCGTCAAAAAAAACAAAGTAGATTGCATTTTTTTTCTTTGCCTCGACCTTCATACACAGAAAATTATTTGACCAAGAAGCGAGTTCGCTCATATCAGTTTCGCTCGGGGATAAGGCAGAGGTAGTATGACCAACCACAATTACCTGGCGCGTTACCAAGACAGATATGTTTGGGAGTGGTTTGCTCATATACAGGTACTCTACAAATGTTTTGTTAAACCTGACGCCTGTATATACATATATCTATACACAGTCGGGTGACTTTGTGGCAGTCGACTGTGAGGTCTCGTAAAACTCCTCCAAGTTTTAATTTCTGAATATCAATCGCCCTGCATGTTTAAGGGCAGAGCCAGACTTTTTTGTTATTGTAAGGTTCCTGATGACCTATCAAGATTACATCTCTTCAGAGAGCAGCTTTTATAGAGATACATTAGGCTTGTGCCTCGCGTTTTTTAGAGACCGAATTAAAAACCAGGTATAACATACGAAATACGACACACTCGATATAGGATGTGCTTTCTTATACGTATCATCCTGACGGCTTTAGGTCCTCCGGGGCCAGGACTAGGATTCCCAGATCTAGATCGTTGGACTCTTTGAAATGACCCCAGCGCCTGTGGGCTCTGCTCGAACCTTCTTCCCCTGTTGGATGGCTCACGATTTCTGATGAAGGCCCCCGCCTCCTGCTTTTCAGCTTCCCGTGCGTAAACTCAGCTAGGCTTCGCACTTTTGACAATCCTCTAACAGAACCAGCATCTTCTTGACTTGTGGATACGATTGTGGATACGGTAGCTATATAGATCGAGAATGCTTTCTCATTCAGCCGGACATTGCAGGGTGACACGATCGAGTGAGAGTCATTTTCATTACAGATTCTCATGCAAGGTTCTGAACCTCTTTTTGTATCCGCATTTAGCTGGACTCAGTGGTTCCGTCCTGTGAAATCGCCTTCTTGAGTTTTGAATACGTCACATGGGCCGGATATGTGACGAATGCCGTCTGTTCGATTATGTCTTCGAACAGTACTTTTCCCCTACCCATCGTCAACCCACTGACGACGTGCAGTCGTTAAGAGGCGCCGCTGTTTCTAAGACGATTGATTCATAGTTCAGCGTTGTCTCGAGCATTACCACCAAGTGTTGAGGCGACATATCGACTAATGGATTCATTACGATTTACTCCAGCACCATTGAACCCCTCACATAACGACACCGTTGGAAATGCCTTGGAATTATTAATACTAGTTGATACGTACGCTGTAACAGTATAAGTAACTATAGCCCGATCTACGAGGAATGAAGGGGTCGATTGCTTAAGTTTTGAGTAAGTTCAACCTTTTGTACTGATCTTCTTCACACGATGTTGTTAGGGAACCTTTCTCACCAAAATGGTCCTACTAACAGTAAATTATTTCTGAAGCATTTAATTGTGAAGGCTACTTTGTTTTGAGTATTCTAGACAGCAAGTTACATTTCCACCGGTCTACGCAAAGTGTGTCATTTCCAAATGTAACGTTAAAGCCTGCGTGTGAGATGGGGACACATTCGGGATACTCTATGTAGATAATTTTTCGATTCGATGTTAGTTGTGTAGAACTCGCGAAACTAAGTTGGCGTCGTTGTATTTCCAGGGCCAGTTCAATTTGAACTTGGTCGAAATGTAGCGATTTTGAGCAACTCCATCGTTCCTCTGCAAATGATGATGATGACGGTCAATACGATTATACGTGTACTGTTGTTGCTATTGATGGTGATGATAATGAGGGACACTATCTCGTAGAATATAATCGTATTAGTTCATATCCTCGTCGGTAAGACGTGTCTAATCGTCTTAACTATCCATCGCTCAGGCTGCCACGGCCAGCAGCGTCGTCGCAGCCGACGCGATCGTCTTTGTTGTTGTTGTTGTTGCGGCGCTACCACTGCCCGACCGAATCGCTGGTGGCCCTTCGACAAGATAGGGCTGCAAGGACTCCTCGGGCGCATGGCTCAGTGGTTAGTTCGTTGGCTCGTCCGTTCGTTTCTTCGCTGGATGGATGGGTGGACGGCCTGGAGTGTTCCCTGCTCCTGAATCGAGACGGCAGCTCATGTTTGTTCGCCTGTTGGCCTCTGTGCCTGTCCGCGTGTCCGTACAACCCTTCTTTCTCGGACGGCCGCCGAGAGACATAATCCTAGTAGGTCGCAGACCGCCGCTCAGTCGGTTTCCCTTCCTCAACGAGGATGAACTTACCTTGCGCCGCGTTGCCTGCTTACCTTGCCCCCCCCCCCCCGACCATCGGAGATTCGTAACCGCCAACCTGTGGCATCTATTTCCTTCGATCGGAATGGTTCTTCTTTTTTCGTCATCGACAGCTCCACTCTCTCTCTCCATCTACCTCTTACATGCTTCCTCTTCTTCTTGTCCTCCTCCGTTCGGTTGGCGTCGTTCGGTTTTGCCGATCGCTACTCCCGTCGATGCCAGCAGCGTCCATCGGCTCCACCGATCCCGTATCCCGACGCCGCCCGAGCCCCGAGTGTGTCCACTGTCTCGCAAAACATTCGCCCGGTGACAAATATCCACCACCCACCGGACCGACTGTCCCTTTCCGCTGGCAACTACAACGGCCACTACCGCAACTACCCGCACGACTACGACGAACGAGCCAGCATCTATATATTATAGCAGCCGAACCGTAGCCACAATGTCTATTCGTGCGTTTTGCGTTGTCGCATTGCGTCATCGTCTCTCCATCTTCAGCATTTCCTCTTCTTTAGTCTTCCTTTTTCTTCTGCCCGCCGGATCCTTCGAGGACTGAATGCCTCACCCATCATAGAACAACGTGACGTGCTACACAACGCGGTGGTCGGGTAGATTCCGATACGCAGAGACACCCATACACACAGACCACAGATACCTCACGGTGAGCGAAGGATTCCCTGCCCGGAGGAGGGATCTGAGCGGACAATACGCAAAGGGTAACGGATGAGCAGTGACTAACACCCTTCACGGCAATCCCGCTTGCTGTCGCGCAGACACATGCCATACATCCACACTAAATGCCATCGCTATATCGATAGACGATGAGTAGCTTTCGGGCAGGGGCACACGGTTTACGCAGCCGCGGCGATAGGCTCGGTCGGCCAGGATCGGCCCGGCGTTCGGTCTGTTTCTTTAGCCACTTCGTTGGCGGCGGCTGCGGCTGCGGCGGCAGCGACCGCAGCAGCAGCAGTGGACAAAAAAGGGATAGGGAGAGAGCTGTTGTTGAAACAGCTACAACGTCAACTCATACACAAAACATGAGGAGAACGGGGGCGAGTAAATCTCGACACGCAAGCTCCAGAACACTCCACTGATTTAATGCTTCAATGAAGCGAAGACGAGTGACGAGCGGTTGGAGAACTCTGCCTGGCGGCGGCCAGTAGTGTTAGGGAACGAAAGCGTGCGCAAGGCTGGATAGTGGGATAGTGGAAAGCCGACAGCTTTCTCTGGGCCGAAATGGGCCCATAGTAAAACACTGGACTGAAAACACTGCGCTGCCGGTGTCGGTCTGTCGGGTAGCCAGTCAGGGAGGCGGTCATGCAGCCACAGAGCCAACGAGTTCTTCCCCCAGACGACGCAGGACAGCAGAGTCAGAGACAGCTGCCCCTGTGCTTTAGGTAGACGGAGAAACCGATCACAGGATTGGGCTGCGGCAAACAGCCAGGCGGCAGTAGGCTGGCCATGGATATCCTGAGCTGCGGAAGCTGCTAGCTCCGATGTGCGCGGTGGCCTGATCCCAGCACAGAGAGAGAGAGAGAGAAACAGAAAAAGGAGCATTGGAGGGAATACCACCACGAGGTTGTTCATGCCTCATGAGCAGAACTGCAACATCTCCCTGCTTTTGCTGCCACCGCCCTCGGTAGCCCCCAGAGATCACCGTGCCAGCGCCGCGTGAGTAGCTCGCTAGCAGGAGGAAAGCAAAGAAGAAAGGAAGGAAGGTTGGTAGACAATCGGCAGCCAACAGCCAGCGACCGCATGGCACCTTCGTGAAGAGAGAAAGAGGGGCGCCGGACAGCGAGGACTACGATCGGAGAGGATGGGGTCCACCACTCCTAGCAGAAAGTAACGCGGCAGAGTCGGACAATGGAGGGACTCACTAGCAGCGAGCTAGCCGAAGGATAGCAAACAAATAGAAACCTGCGTTGCCCCCGGGTGTCTCGGTTATACTCCCACACAAAGCTGAGCAGGGAGCGGAACTTACGGCGGTGAACGGCAGTATTCTTGCTCTCCGTCGCGTTCCCTGCGTAAGCAAAAGCTACTCGATTCCAGAAGAGTTTCTGTCTGCGAGCGCAGAAGAAGGAGAAAAAAATTCCTACTATTGCGCCTTTGTTCCTGCGCCTGCTCGCAGGTTAGGTAAACCCGAATTTGTTCGTGGGCAGCGGGCAGCCTCTTATGTGTTGCTGCCGCTGTGCTTCTCGCCTGCAGTGGAGGTCCCTTTTCGAATAGATATTTATATCGACACGCGTTAAGTGATGGATATTGGAACAACGCACGGGGGCGTAATGTTAGCTCGCCGACTGAGAGCAGGTTCCATTGCATAATATTCGAATCATCAGTATAACCCTAACAGCCCTCGAACATTCGTATGGTGTCAACGAATGCTACTATATCTATTGGATGTTAACCCGACGTCAACTCGAGGAAATTAACAGGCCTTCGTTTCTCGTGGCAGACCTCCGCCATAAAAGTTCCATGTTGCTGGAGATTCGTGGCTGCTCGTTCGTTGCATATTACTGTAAATTCTAGCTACCCTTGACGACGACGAATGTTAGCTGGGCCGTAAGGTGGCGAAGGACGAAAAGAATGGTTAAAGGACATTAGAAGAACAACGACGACGACGATGACAACGACAACAACGAAGAAATGCCCACGAGGTCTCCCTGAGGATGCTGATGCCTTCCTACTTTTGTCGCCACAGTCGCCTTCCACGTCCTACCTATTACATACCGTGACGCTGTTGCTACTCCATGCCGCCTTGTTTCGTCGACATACGAGCTTCAACAGCAGCAGCAGCAGAAGAAGTAGTAGTGGTAGTGGTGGTGGTGGTGATACCGGTAGCCGTAGTATAATAATAAGAGAAGCACGACGTTCTACCTACATAGACACCCTGAGACAGCCATAGAGAGACAGGAATACAGAGGGAGAGAGAGGGAGAGGAGAGAGTTCTAACCTTCTTCTGGCCGCGTGAAAGGTTGGCTCTGGCTTTGTCGTCTTCCTCTTTCGACATCGCTGGCCGTCCCTTTTTCGTTGCTGCTCAGAAATAGAGAGAGCGGGCGCTGCCGGCGACCGCCATCACCGGCCGCGCCGAGGGGAGCTCAGCTGACGCAGGCTCAGAGAGGCAGCGACGTGTTTCACCAACACCTACAGCCATATGTATATATATATATATATATATATATACAATCCGTTGCTGCCGTTGTTGACAGGAGCCCAAGCACTGTCTTGCGTAGAACGACAACGTCCAGGTCGAATAGGATAACAGAACGGGCCGTGTCTTCTTCTCTTCTCTCTTCGGCTTTCCCTTTTTCATTCGCCTCTATTTCTTTTTCCTCTCCCTTCTGCATTTCGAGTCACCAGCCTCCCCTAGCTCCATAACATTGCACACCCTGCCAACAGTCGTAATATCAGCTGTACCATTGTAGCTTGCCAGCCTATAGGGCACCTGATTCACAGGTGACGGCTGACTCACTGGCTTGGTCTAGCCGTTACCACTGTTGCAGCAGCAGCAGCAGCCTTCGTGACTGTCTCGTTGCATGGTTGACTGCAACCGCTATCACTCGTATACTGCCTCCGCCGCCACTGAAGCCAGCATTATTAAGACTCTCTCTCTCTCTACCTCTGTTCTCTGTGATATTATTAATGCCATTTAATAATCATACATCATAAAAATATGCTGTTTATAGCGGCTATGCAGCGGAGGCCATCGGTGACATCACGTGCTGTGAATCCCTTCTGCTGCTGCTGCTGCTAACTATGATGATGACGATAATGATGAGATGTAATAGGTGCGCTGTGGCTATGTTGCGTCTCTCCTCGGCGCGTACGGTAGAGTCGGTCGGAGTCTCCGAGTGAGTGACCGTGCGTTCCAATGGCTCGTGCCTGTGTATCTCTCACAGACACCGTCTGTATGGCTGTCCTATTAAAGGTAGGCGGGTAAGCGGTGTCGGAGCAAGCAAACGAACGAGAGGGTGGGCGGCGGCTCGATGCTTCATTGGTTGGATGGTCGCGGACGCGGGCTACGGTGGCTGTGATGTCCCTGTTGTTGAGCTCGTCGACGTCGTCGTCGTCGTCGTCATCGTTGTTGTTGTCGTTACCGTCGGAACGGTAGTAGCAGGCAACCACCCAGTTACTCACTTACAAACTCGCGCGTTGTTGTTGTTCATCGTATGCATATCCTATATGTACGTATAATACCTATAGGTGGATGGATAGATGGAGTACGTCACGTGGCCCGTGCGTCCTTAGTTGCGATGGGCCACGAATGCAACAGAACGCTGACGTGAGCCTGGCGATCGCCGCGGCGCGGAGAGATGACTCTAGGTTGTGGCCTGTTGTGCCCTCTTGCAGGGCTTGGAGAACCACTGGGGGACTACAGAAGGCCACTCCCCGACGAGGACTGGGTAGGGCCTGCCTGGGATCTGCGGCTGTGAAGAGCCTGGACACAGCCGAGGGCAAGTCAGGCCGATCGATGAGCATGGAGCTTTCAGACTGGAGAGACTCCCAAGGAGGCCACTTTCGCTGTGTGTCTGTCCACCGTGGTAGCAAACAGCGCACCTGAAAGCGAGCATGGCGCATACCTGCTACCCGCGGGTATGAGGGAAACGAGGATGCCAACAAGGGTGGCATCCACTCGGCCAGCCACTTGGCGTTGCTGCACTGCCACCGGTGCCGACACAATACTATAAGCTGGCGGCGGCGGCGGTGGCAGATCTGCTTGGTTGCTGAGACGTTTGTTTGACTGGACGCGGACGACGTGCTGAGTGTGTACGCGTAATGCAGCGGGTTTACCACAGGCATGAGTTCGATGGATGCACCAAGCTGATAGCAGGCTAACCATAAACATTTCCAGCAAACGAGCTCAGTTAGCCACGCCATTACAACGTCCCATCCGTGTGTTTAATGACGCATCGAAGAGCACAGAGCCTCTCTCCCGTGAGCGCACCCGACCAACACCCCATTCATGGAACCTCAAGCCCCCGATAATCATCATCGTCGTCACCGTTGTCGTCATGATCGAGAGAGCCTTTTGCATCATAAGGCCGGAAGCTGCTGTGCACCGTGGAACTAGTCTCCCATGAGAAGATAGTGAATATCATACGGTATCATAATCGCAAAATTATATTGGTGAAGTCAGTACACCCGTCCTGCCTGTGACCACCGGTACTCCCACAGACGTTAGATCCGAACTTCATAGCGAGTCGATAGCGTCCCCTGCAAGAGCTTCGTGTCTACTTGGACCTTGCGGCCATTCTGCGAGTCCTGAATGTTCACTGCCTGAAAAGGTCCAGGGGAAGAGAAAAAACGAATTCGATGGGGATTTCTTCGGGGTCATCGCCATCGTCGTAGTCCTGATCCGCAGTCCATGGTGAGAGCTAATGCTCGTAACGCTTGTGTCTGAAAGCGATATGGAGCAGTCGAGACTCTGTTCAATGAGGCCGATAGCTCCGTTTTCCGGTGGGAAAATTGTCATCAAGCCAGGCGATAAAGAGTGAACACGATGCACGACAGTCGATCATAGAGGCAACAAAAAAACACTGCAACAACGACAGCCATGTGCTGTGCGAAAGTAGCACAGGACAATTCGCGTGAAGTACGTTCTAGAACAGGAGCTCCGAGGCGAACGACAACAGACCACCACGAGTGATACCATTGAATGGATTGGCAGGCACACACACTGCCATGTCACGAAACGACCCAACCATCCTTCCAGACACACATAGCCTTCATTCATTGACGATGTGCGGACGAGCCGGCAATGGACAGACAGATCATGATCATCATCATCTGTGGAAGTGCGCGAATTAGGTAGGGACCTAGGACAACTGAGTAGGTGGACACGAAGGCTGGTGAAGGGGCCGGCAGGGGAGGCAAGGGGATTTGTAATCCATATGCTGCACCTTCATCCATCCAACCGGCTGGCTCAGCTCTGACCGGTCCCACCTGCCGATGCAGAGAGAGAGAGAGGAAGGGAGTACGCTGATCTCTGCAAGTAGGATGAACAGCGTGAGTAGGGCCACCGAGCACTGCAATGGTGCTTCTCCCCAGGGAACACAGGGCACTGCCTGAGCCGCGGCGCTACGTCATTACGACCCCCTAGTCCCCATGTTGGGAGGCGCCATCGAGTGCGCTCCCGGCTTTCGCTCTCCCATCTCTTCACAAGCATACAGCGCGTTGGCAAGCGCTATGCATACAGCTTGCCCCATAGCAGTGTGATGCTTAAAGTATAGTAATAATTATGAGGGGTTGAGGTAAGTTTTCGATTTGATGAGTAAGAGCGGGGCGACCGTGAAAGAGGTATTAGCTTCTTCAGACCTATCGTTAGAAACGGGACGCATAATGCAGAAAGGTCAATATTGTCAACACTGGACTAATGCGGTAGTAATAACCAACGATAACGAAACATGTCAGTTCGTCAGTCAACGAATCCCTCGACGCATCAACTCGCTATAGGGCAAAATCCACCACGTGGTGACATGTCCATAATCAAAGGCAACATGATGTACATGTCATTCGTAGAACAAAGCAGTGAATTCGTAAAGTTATAATATAATTGCATATATACATAATCAATTATGGTATAGCACGACATCTCTCACAGCGGCGTGGCTCATCAGCCACCTCTGGTATTCTCATCGTTCCTTGCGCTGTTTAATAACACGCGTCCGTGTGTTGTGGTTGTCTATTCGACCGCTTCGTCGGCTCCCGCTTCCGACCGCCCGAATTTGTCGAATCCCTGCGGTTAACTAAAGCGACGGCATGCGGCGAAAAACAGTTGTCTCAAAAGAGAAACTCCAAAGAACCAACGAGACCACCGCAACGACCCCGCCTCCACACACACCTCGATCGTTTTCTTTCTTTCTCTCCATCAAAGGTTCGGTCGTCAGCGATGGCGAGGAGATCCTTGTCGGCCCGTTTGCTTAATGCGCGTCCGGCGGTCAAGCCACAGGATAAAGGAACGGCCGGTCCTCGCACATCCCTTAAGATCCCTGTTGGTCGTCTGCTCGCCGCTGCCGCCGCCACCACAATTCGTGATCTCGAAGGCAGCGACAACAATGACTGAATGAGAGGTCGTCCAACATTAAGCAGTGTCTACAACTGGATGAGGTTGACATTCTTCTTAGGAATAGCGGGAGAGGTTGTGGGAACAGGAGAGATCTGCATGAATATTAGACAGAGTCGGTGAGCATTTTCATGACAAACAGAAGCCAAATATATATATATATATATATATATATATATATATATATATATATATATATATATATATACATGTATATATATTCCTGGCATATGCCTATGGCCACAGAAGAAGAAGAAGCCGTGTTCTCACCCAATTGACTGATTTGGGGCAGCCTGTCAACAACGACGAACACATACGAAGAAACTAGGCACTGTCTACTGGTCTGCCTGGAAAAATATCACAATAGCCGGTCCCTATCTAGCAGAGCTATTCTACGTATGTACATATGTGGTGCTTTTCAATATCTAGAGAGGCGAAGGCCTTCCGGAGCAAGGCCTTTTTCTTCTTGTTGAATCTGGAACACTGCAAAGGTGTGAATGATCGTGCCCGTGGGTGGCGATAGACGCGTTCCAGCATCACCAGTGAGTGCTGCTGCTGGGCCCCGTGGCTGAACATTACTATTCCCCTTGAACGCCTTCACCCAGCACGGCGTAGTCTCACTTCTCTCTCTCTCTATCTATTTATTTATCTCTATCTTTCTTCTCGTCCTCGCTGCCTAGGTTAGGCTATGGGCTACTATCCTATAGGTATCGTATAGTGCAGGTCGGCCTTCAGGTCCAGTACGGCCTTCCACCATGTGGTCTGTCCTTCCGCTTCTCAGACATCGCCATCACCACGTTGAAATTCTGCATGGGAGTCAGATCCTTCCGTCTTGCCATCCTTATTCTCTCGATGCTATATATATATATAGTACACTCAGAATGCAATGAAGAGCCCAGCCTCCAGCCAGCAAGCCCCGACCCTCCCTATTGTACAGTTTGTTCTAGCCGTAGTAGTCGCAGTAGCAGCAGCAGCAGCACCACCACCACCACCATCTCCGCCACCACCAGCAGCAGGCTCGGGCTTCTCGGGGTTATATATCCACCGTCTTCATCCTGAAAGTACAGCGCCCTCTGTGGCAGTTGACAGAATTGTACCACGTGGCTCATGGAACTCCGCCGTCACTGCCGCCGTTGCTGCTGCTGCTGCTGCTAGCAACGCCACCACCGCGCAGCCGTAGCGCTGTACACTGCTCGAAAGCCCTCACGGACGGCGTCGTATATTTCCCGGCCCCGCTCCCACGCATCGCCCCCACCGTCAACGCTCCCGTGCATTTTCCCGCTGCCGGCTGGAGTTCCATACGGGCGTCCACATGCGGTGTGCTGGCAGCGCTGCCGCGAGTCGACGCCATAGTGTAGGAGGTTCTCGAGCGAGTGGGGTGGGTGGGGGGGGCCGGCGGCAAAGGGAGGACGCACGGAGGAGTAGAGGGCGAGACCAAGCGGGCTACTCGGACAGGGGAAGGGATCTCGCGCGCTGAGGTCTTTGGGATGACGGCGCGAGGTTGGGTCTTGCTTGCCTGCCTGCCTGGTTGGCTGTTTGGGAGGGGGCGCTACTGATGGGTGCGAATAGGGATAAAGCGTGAGGACGGGGACATGCGGCAGTCATAACGGAATGAATGAAGGGCAGAGCTGTCGGCCATGGGCCCAACCCAGCCCATGACCGCAGCAGCAGCCTCCGCTAGGTGAGGGCAGAACTGCGAGCTTTGGCTTCACTGTCTGTTGTCTGAGCTGCTGCTGCTGGTCCAGCAGCACCAACAGACGCTGAAAGCACGCAGTAAGTACAGTAGTGCTGGCAATGTTAGCGGTAGCGATGGTACCGCGGCCGTCGCCGCCGTCGCCGCCGCCGCTGCCGCTACTGATGATGTTGATGATGTCGATAGCCATAGAGAGGCCTAGAGTGGAAGGTGTGCCCGAGTTGGTGTGTGTCCGAGAGTGTGCAGGAATTCAGTGAACTGGTGGGCATGAGAAAGGACGACAGAGGTGCCAACGGTCATCCGAGTTAGTTGCCTGCGCCCCCACGCCCCACCCCCCCCGCCCCATCCGTCTGCTGCCGGATGGACCGCTGGGCTTCAGCGGCTTCGCATATGAGCGACTACGTGTACTTGATATAGAATTCGTACGTTCGTACGTGTCCTACGCCTGCGCAGTAGCGCTATTGATTTTCGTTAACATATGCACGAGGGACGCGTAGATCGTATGAGCTCATCGCACAGCGCTGAACGGACACATCGGACACCAGAAGAAGAAGGTGGTGCTGCTGATGATGATGATGACGATGAGAGCCTCTTCAGTGGACATCGAAAGCGAGTGCCGCTCCAATTTCTACTTCAGACCAACGAACGGAGATTGAAGTTGTGCCTCGACGCAATGCTGGAAGAGACAAAATCTATGCTCGCCGTCGCGCGCGCGCGGGAGCATTACGAGGTTGTTGATGGCGTGGAACAACAGCGAGTCAGCTCTGACTGTGCTTGATGACTGAGAGGGGCCAAGACCGATGCATCGCGTTGAAAGTACAGGGTTTACTCTTTACTCGCTGTTGAGCAAGAGAAAGTAGTGCTTTCAAGGTTGAATAATTATACCATATTTTGATGAATCAATCCGGTCAATATCGTGTCCACGTAAACGTAGCACTTGTCCACTTGTATGTCTTCAAGTTAACACGGCGAATATATCGGGTGCACTGCTTTGCGGTTGCTATCATATCGATGCAATTTGGTGATAACATGGACGATTCGGTCATAGGTAACTACAGTTACAATAATAATAATAAATTCAATAAAACTGCATATCATTTACTAATGAAGGTGGGGGTATATCTTTGCAATCGCGTTATGCTATTTTCTACCTATTTGTTGGTATTTAATTAATTTCTTCCTTGTACGAAAATAATTCTGTGGCGCCAGTCGGTGCTATTATATATTCTCTTATGATGTCTACTTGTCCGCCGACAGTATCACATATTCCTCGAACCGTTAGTCTACTTTCCTGCTGTACTCAAAATTAGTAATATTATTATTATTATTATATTTTATTTTTATTTAATAACTCTACACAAACTCATTAACCTTCATTTTGCTTTTTGTTCTCTTAAACTTCTAAGCTACATTTTATTTTTATTTCTTTGTCCTGTTTTTATTGTGCATAAGGACGTTCGCCTTCTCCACAATTCGATTCATATGCTAATCGGTAAAAAAGCTGTTATCACTTGAATGATCTTATATCCGCTACGTCCGCTCTGCTAAAAGCTGTTCATGCCAATGCACGCCATCTCCAGATGCATTTCAGATCTGCTGATTCGAAGCATCTGGCCATGTCCGCGGAGCTCGATATTCGTTGCATTTCTGAGACATTCATTCATCCTTTGACCATAATACCATGATTGTACCATGCGTATAGTAGGTCTAGATAATTTCAATCATCTTGGCAAAACGGGAAACAATTGGAGTGGTAATCACGTTTCAACGGTCTTGTCGCAGGTCGAGTCCGCCTTCTAACCTGACACCTGCTCCTCCTCTTCAGTAAATGTTCGTCCAAATTCAAACTGGTCCGTATTATTTGTCTCAACTGTCTAACAAAAACATACAGCAATTCAAACTCCTCGTACTAAAGGAGCAGCCAATTTGTCGCTGGTCATTTCATTCGAAATGACTGGATCGATTTGCCCCAGGTACAAGCCAGATACAATTGGCCAGATACGTTTGTCTATTTCGTTTCGCTGTGTTGCGGCAGCCGAATTTTCAATGATCTGCTTGCTTGCAGCGGTCCCGCCTAAATGTCTTATTTCTGCGACGTCGAGATTGTTATGTACCAACGTATCTGGTACTTCCATTTTCTTGAGTCCATATACGCGAAAAAAACTCGGGGTTCCGCAATGTCTATCTCCTTGATCTCTCCTTATTTTATTTACGTACATTAATACTATTGAGGAAGAATTAATACTATCGTAGCATTGAATGAGCTCACTGGAAGCTGGCCGCTACATAGCTCTCGCTTCGCTGATGGCCTGTGTGTAGCGATGAAAATTCACAAGACCTCGATCCCCTCCGATGTTTGCCTAATCGACCGCGAACTCAGCAAACTAACGTCAATCTGCAGCTCATTTGAGTTTAGCACTGAATTGAAGCAAAATCGAAATAGTTCTTTTTCTAAATTCCCGCTCCAATTCCACGCTGGCAAATTCTCGTGGAATTATTCTCGACGGGTCCAATATTCTTCTCTGTACCTCGGTCCGTTGTCTTGCTGTGACCCTCGGCGAGGGTCTTGACGCGACAGGTCACTTTGGTTCGTTGTGACACAAATGTTATACAACCACGGTCGCCCTTTCGAGATTACGCCACGTTGATTTGCCCACAAGTAGCCTAATGAATCTACACAAAGCACTTGTTGTGTCTATGATAATATTGTGCCTATGGCATAGTCATCTGAGGGGATCAACTCGCCAGTAACACATCCACGACTTGGCACTCATCCAGCGCGATGCTACCAAAGGGCTGCTTGGCTATCCTCGAAGCTGCAACGTTGTCTCTCAGATATCGGCGCATCACTGATCTGTATCAACTGTATACTTATCGCATTCATTATCTCATGCTCAAATATATGACCTCTCCTCTTCTGGTTTCCAGTGTCTCTCTCTATTCCATTTGTACCGCGGTCGCACCCCTAAGAGAATGTCACATTATATGAACCCTCCATTGGGAAGTATCAGATCACATGAACTCGCAGCATCACATATGACTCCGTCCTTGGTACCGTTGACTTGACATTCGTTTTGTAAGTAACAATAATTATAGTGTTATAATATTATCAATTAGAAGGCCATATTACAATGCCTGTTGTCTTGGCAGACACTTGTGATGCTGATGCAACGCCTGTTCCTATCTCTAATTCTATAATGAGAAATAAAAAGGGAGATAACAACGACTCCCTTTATCATACTGATGTGACACAAAACAACGAACAGCTAACCTCTGCATTAGTTTCCCCTCAAGGTCAACACAGCTTATATACATATACATATATATATATACCTTCCCATAGGCTGCTGAATACTTTCACGCCTTTCTGTTCACGTGGTTCACTGAGCTCTCAAAGTCTACTGTTTTCTTCTAATTAATCAATTTCGACTTAGGCATCTTGCTAACCTCTACCCAGGTTGTCTTTTTCGTTGATCTTGCATTCACTGTATTTTCAATATTGTAATATACGTTTACAACGTCAGCTGCTATTGCAATTCCTTTTAATAAGCGGTGCATGTATGGTACTCGATTCCCTTCACAGATATGCGCACCGTTCTATTTCATTGTTGAATTGTCCTCAATGTTCTATCTATCGACATATTATTATAAATATTATATTGTATACTGGTGTAGTATTGTTGCCATTACTTAATTTTTTTTTACAATATTATTGTCCATGTATAAATTTTACACTTAGTCGTTACATGCTCAATGTTCACCTCGGTCCTATCTTAGCATTTTTCTTCTTCAAAGGCATGAACCTTTAAGTCGAAGCAACGTTGTAGTTCGCGGATTTGAATCAAATGATTTTCAAATCAATTCAATTGTGAACTTAGCAGGTGAACCCTTCTTTGGGACCCCTCAGAGTTGCTAAGACAACATACGCTTGAATGTCCCGTCGGTTATTTGCGCTCTATGATTCGCCTACAACGCTGAACGACACTATTGTATTGGGCTTTCGTATTTCTATCTGCTGCTTAAGCCATTTGATACGATTCAATTCGTAGCATTGAGTGGGCGTCACTCATGACATGGGACTTCGAATCAAGTTCAGTTCATCATAAATAACAATGCTTTGATGAGCTGTATGCAATGCAACCTATCGCACGAGAGGATTCTGTCTCGTTTGAAGACCCCCTGACCCAATACATGAGCTCCAATGGACAACTGTGGCGTCGACTTCGACGACGCTTCTCGAACGTTCAATTATGGTTGAGTTCAGCATTCCGGAAGTTTCAAAAAATTCTTCATTTTTTGAAACTTTCAAAAAATTCTTCATCAAATTTCAAAAGCCAGCGATTATATGTATAGAAGTGGTGCGCGAAAAAACGCGAGATTCTTAAAATAGGAAATAATCTTAGAGTGGCCGAAGAGATTCAATACGAATCGCATGACGTGTCAGGATTTCAAACGAACCCGTAACCGTTTCGATCAGATTAGTGTAAGACTTCAATCAGATTAAGAGTCGCTGAGGTTATCGATCCAAATGGATTTCTAATCGAGTTCAGAGTATGAACGAGCGGAATCTATTGCAAACGATTACGCAGAATCATAAAAATACATGGAACATGTTATCGCATGGAGATACAGTATGCCGTTAGTATCTAGCGCGTTACGATGCATAATATCGTTCCACAAAGGAAGCGACTTGCACAAGCTATAACAATTAGTTTGCGGGAGAGCAATTGCTTGAAATTATAATCATTTGAATCTAAAAGAAAGCACATACATGGTAATTAGCGTGATACACATTAATGCAGTGTTGTTGTTCTAATTACGATGTAAGCCTTGATATTAAGTTTTTTGACCCTGCTCTTCCTATATGCTATTCTACCTGATCCCTTCAACGTTGCGATGTACCTGGCGGAAAAATATAGCCTAGCAGATAGATATTTTATTTACGGGAGCGAGAACTCGGGCGGCGGCGTCGATCTCGAATGCTTCGCAGCATAACACACATCACGTTCAATGGGGTGAACGTACCTAGTATGTCGAAATCCTTGTTACTCATGCAAAAAAAAATCCGTGTTCTCTTTCAACGTTTGTAAGTAGGACTCAGCGTACATGCAAGCGCAAATAATGGAACTAATTATTTTTATGAGACATACAGTCGGCGCATCGTTAACGACATCATGTTAATAACCGTTCAAACGTTCGTGTGCTACGATTGCTATGATAGCAAAGATGAATCAGGGCATCGGGGCGAACACTACGAGAAGAAATGAGACGATGTTGGACAAACTAACAATTGGAAGCACGAACTTGTGCGAATTTGCCCTATTGGAAATGCCGCCGACAGCCGGCCAATTCGTACGCGTATAATACTGAACAGGTTAGTTATACGATATATATGGCAAATGCAGCGTACGCGAAGAATTGTAGAGCTTTTTCATCTCAAGTGCGAACAGGGTAAGTTCGAGCAGATGCACAAGTTATCTTTATTTAGAAGTAAGTTGGCCTCACAGCGATCACGGCATCGATCTATCGATTCATTTTCGGAAGGCGAATGGAATCAAAGATACCGAGTTGTAATCGACTTAAGTTAATGGATGTACGACGTTGTCGGCTTTTAATGAATTGTACCGGTGACATTATTTTCAAGAATATTATTGGATGACAAATTAGATATCAGCCTTCATGGATTTGCACGTATACATCTGGTTACAATATACCGAGCTATATTGTTTAGTTTCGATTTGTAAGTACCGAATTGGTAATGAGATTTACCTATAAAATAGCGATTTGTTTGGAGCACGTCCCTCCCGCCGTTGCGTCTTGACAATTAGCCATTGGATCCAAGTAATGCCGAAATTCGGGAAGAGATAGACTCACAGCAGAAGATTGATTTTAGCGTTTTGTCATGCACGTCAACTCCCCTGCACTGGATCGGTCCACTTTTATGGAGATTGCAATGTCTCTGGTGGTGTCCCTGCGTTTGAAAAAAATTTCCTTCTCTCAAAAAGAAATTAGCCATTAGATAGCGCCTTGTTAATGTGCTTTGTAATACGGTCTCCTTCAGAATTCGATGTGCATGTATATAGAAGACCCTTGAAACCGCACCTTTCTAGTGATTGTGCTGCGCCGTGATCCAGAACGCTCGGATGTTTGGAGCTGTTGTTTCGCGCCAAAGGCAAGCTGTGTAAATGATATCAGCCGAGGGTTGTACATGGGATAGGGCAAGAACACACTTCGAGGACGACGTGAAAATTCAACAGTGCACAAGATGGCCCCAATTGTAGGAATTGATGCCGGGGCACGTTCCTACTTAGAGATCCAGGTGGGTGCCGTTGTCGCGACTGGGGCTCAGCCGGGAGGCTAGCAGCAACCAGTTCCAAATTGGTGGTTGATTTGAAGAACAACAGAACAATAGGCTCCTGCTACTGCTCTGGTGACTCAGATTCGACCTATCTAAATACAGAAAGAATTAATAATAAGTAGGTAAAACATTACTGATAGGAGTGTCACTTGGATAATATTATGAAATTAGCTCACCCTGCACAGCCACAGAAGTCCTGATCTTGCCCGCAGTAATGCCCATGTTAGACACCGACCGTTGATGCGTTCTTGCATATGCATATTTTAGCAAAAGTAGGCCCCAACAGAATTGTCCATGGGGTAGCGCTACAAGATAAACATCAGGTGAATGCTTAAATGAACAAATTGAGGGGTTAGGGCTTAAAATGCCACAGTTATCAAATTCTAAGCCCAACGTCAATAAATACCAGTTAAGACGAATGTCTCACTGAAAATACTGTACTAAAATTTCTCTCTTTAATCCATATAAATTGTTCACGTATTTTACCCTTAAACGACATGTTACTGTCTAATACTAGCAGCGAGAAAGTCATCTTCGAAATCGTTCAACTTTCGAATGAAACTGTCAGTCGCCCACAGAGTTGCGTAATTTTCGGAACACCTTTTACGCTCGATTGCAGAAAACTATTAGGCTGATCCAAACAAAAACGACCTCTCTTCTTGAGCCGTGTTCTTATTATTGGCCGGTTTGAATTTAAATTTGGCGGGCAGTGAGACACAACAATTAGCAAGTAGGCGGCTGGAAAGCCGCTAGCGTTCGGCCTTCGTTGGGCGCTCGAAATGCCAACCGGCGGACCAGGACCCTCAGACTTGCATTCTCGGAAGAAAAGTGTCAGGTTTATCTTTCAAGAGAAGAAATGTCCAGCTGAAATCCATGGAGAGTTGGTTAGTGTGCACGGCCATAATGGCCTAAGTCGACGACAGGTGTACCGTTGATGTGCGCAGTTGAGGTAAGGCGACTGGGACATTAACGAACATCGAAGGCACCCATTCCTTCGCGAATCTCGATTCGACCAACGGATCGAAATGATCGAAACATTTGCTACTACGAGATTTTGAGCCCAAAAAAATGGCCTCGGCTCGATATCTCGAGTTCTTGGAGGGACTCATGAGTAATTGCAGGAAGCACCGAGTATGGCTCCTCGATGACAATGCTGGGGCACATCGTACCGATGAAATTACGTCCTGGCTTAAAGCCAACAAGATTGAGCGGTTGCGTCACCCTCCCTGTTCGCCCGATCTAAGCCCGTATGACTATGATTGCTTCCATCAATTAATGAGGGCTATAGGTGGCTTGAAGTATGGAAACATCGATTTACTCCGAGAAGCCCTAAATAACGAAGTTATAAATGGAAATATAAATGGTGCACCTAGCCGTCAGAAAGCTGCCAGAACTCTGAAGCCAGTGTATAAATAAAAGAGGTGCATACCTCTAACTCGTACTAAAAATCTTCGTTTTAACTTGGTTAGTTTAGCCGATATTGCAATTTTTATGTGTGCTGTTTTTTGCTTACTTTTTATTCCCTTGTTGCTATAATCGAGCCGTTATTACTAAAACCCCGACAAATTTTAGAGGTCGACACAAATGCCCTTCAGCCGTTGCCCGTACACCACCGTTGTTGTTTGACGGTGGTCATTATGAAAGTGCAGTCGCAACTATTGGCTTCTCTATGAAAGCTGCAGTCAAATACTAATTACAGTAAGATCACAGTCCACTTCGTATACATACCGGGGCATATAATACAACAAGCCCAATCGTCGAATACAAGGCGCCTATGTATCCGTACACGAATACGGGGGTTAAAAGATTATTCATCGAAGTATGTGCATTTAAAGGTAAAGGTTTTATTGGTTTATTAAAGGAGCTGCAATTTTACAATGCTTAAGCTCTCTTATAGTAGCTCTCTTATAGTAGCTCTCTTATTGCAGTTCCGGAAATAAACCGCAAATGTTATGTTATGTTATGTTATGTTATATGTCACACAGCAGAGCTCGAACCTACGGCCTCTGGCTTCCAACAGGCAGAGACTTAGCCGTCCGAGCCACCGCGCTGACGGTTTTTATTTAGAATATTGACACAAATTGCAAATCATCTTGTATGTCCCCACAGCTAGCATCCTGTCTAAGATTGATAACCATTTCAATCGTGTCGGATGTAATATGTAAATTTCGGCACCTATTTCGGTTGAACAATGTTTCACGATAGAACGCCAAAAACGACGACATCGACGGCCAGTACACGTAAGTCGAATGTGATTCAGCAAGCTATGTGTCCAGGAGGTTATCTAATTTACTGATAACCTCTGATAATTTACTGATAACCTCTGATAATTTACTGATAACCTCTGATAATTTACTGATAACCTCTGATGATTTACTGATAACCTCTCGGACTGCCCTATAAAGATTTTTGAAAAATCTATGATGCGTCACATAACATAGTCTCTGTTGGTTTTATACTGAATCAAGCGAATGTCTTATACTAAACATCGGGTCAAACGCCAGTATTTACTTTAATCGAATGAATTCTCCGCAAAATGGTGCGATCTCTTTCCTCCTTCGACGCTGCTCATTGTCGTCACAGCGCGACGCCTGGATGTGGCTAGTGATTTCCAATATTCGTGTACAACAGAACGCTTTGATGTCTAGGCAACACCTGAAATGTCAATTCGCTCCAATGTGTTTACCTGTGCTCCCTGTCAAACTGTGATGTCGTTCTCTTTGGGAAAACGCTTTTTTGCCTGGACCCTACGGACCGACCTTCCGTGTTCAGCAAACATCGTCATTTTTATGAACGCATAATACTAATAATACCAGCCTGCATCCACCATTATGCCCGCCCACGCGCCTACCTATAATGCCTATTTAGCGTGGCTTCGTTTGTTGGTCGTTTGTTGCAGAGCTTCTTTTTGGTTGCAGATAGTAATCTGAGGGCTACTCAATGCAGCGACAGGTGAAGCATTGGCAAGGGCTGTGGGTAGATTTGATACTTACCAAGCGATGCGATTTCAAAGCTGAGGTAAAGTACATTTTTGGACAAAAGGAATATATGGCCGGAAAGCAACGCTTATCGATCAAAAGCGAAGACCAATCCCGTGTCACGTATAATATAATAATAATAATAATAATAATAATAATAATAATAATAATAATAATAATAATAATAATAATAAGCAAAAAAATCATCATTCATTTCTCTATCGTTCCTCTGTACACTTGTTCGCTGTTCGCTAAGGGGCTTATCATATAGGCGTCCAGAATATATCCTGATTTAGGATCCCAGAACAATGAGTTAGAAGGCGTAAGACGGCACAATCCATTCTTACCATATATATATAGGCTTCGGAAAGCGTAAAAAGCGTGACTATCATTACAAATGCGTGTTGATATGCGTCGAAAAGTGCATTTATATCTCATTGGTAGGTCGGTTTCGAACGAAGTGGACTGGCAGTAGCAGATCGACAGCGGTGAATTCGAGTCAGTTGACTCTCAATCGTTAGAAGCCAACTAGTCTACGTACATACGTCTACGTACGATATGTTCCAAAGTGCGTAAAAAGGCGTATATTTGACTACACTTTGCAGGACTTGGGGAAACAGGCCAAATTGTACGGTGTGTCGGCCAAGGCAACACGGCATCCGTCTCTGCACGTGGTAGAATAACGTTCGGTACAACCTACGCGTTGAATTTTCAACGACCATAAACTAGTGGAAACCACTGCCAGATCGCTCTGGTACAACCTATTCAAGTTCTTGCATACCTGTGCCGTTACTCTGAGAGGGCTCGTTTCCATGACTGACATCACCTCACACCTTGTGTAGCGTGTACAATGCTTTTCGATTAAATATCTACATGTATAAAGCGCACCTTGAAACAGAACATGTGCTTCATAAACCTTAATACTCTCTCCATTTTTTAAGGTACACGCTTATATTAATAGTTACTTGTCTATATATATATAGACAAGTAACTATTATATATATATATATATATATATATCCATACTGTATATATATATATATATATATATCCATACTGTATATATATATATATATATATATATTCGTTTTATTTTCACTCCGTTCGAGTAATTACAACGGTGTGTACAATATACAAGTCAGTTTCTGATGTGTAAGGTTTCATGTAAAAATTCTAGGAGCACTTTTTTTTTTGATATATATACAATAATATATATATATATATATATATATATATATATATTATATATATGTTGTCTGTATTATTAGGTTGCTACACGCTGTTACGTTGCATGAGATCATAAATCGAGACAAAAAGCTCTATTTACAGACATGGTCATAGGCGTTCGGAGCAACCAACGTAATATAAGAAATGGTCAGTATATAATAATCCTGAATAGCAGACAAGATATGAGTCCCATAGTCCTCAGCCCGAATGGGTAATAAGACGCTACCCGAATAACAAAAAATAGTATATAATAATAAGTTTAGTTTACATAATATAGAAGTTTAGTGCTTTCGTCAACCGCTGAACACTTTGCGGAGATACTTCTGGCCGTGTGGCGGCAGCACAGCTAACAACGTGCCCTATTCACGCTATAATTTTCATCATCCATAGCTCTCAAGACTTCGTTTTTATGATACTATATATATACATATACATATACATATACATATATATATATATATATATATATATATATATAAGAGGTAAATCTGTCCACTTCGTACTAAAAGTGTCCATAAAGTGGACAGCCTCTTCCTTTCTTGGCTTGGTTCATAATCTTAACATTTATACTATTAGTCTGATTATGACACCTGCAGAGTAAGTAATATTATAGTGATAATATTACATGATTATGTAATTTAATACACATAGCATATAAAATATGCAACTATTTTACAAGGGTTGTAGTTAATAGAATAGCTTGTTGTTTTGCGTTAACTACTTAAGCTTTTCAATATTAGCTACGTTATTTTCGCTATTAGTCCGAATGGACGAAAGGACATTTTCTCTGCTCTGCGCTTCGCGGTGTGTCGTAGTTCGTTCGATCAAAAATGTCCACTTCACCACTCCCGGTTGTTTATCACAGATAGCAGATACATATGTTAATGAGCCTCAACAGAGGGCCGATATTGTCGACAATTCTAAGGAACATTCGGCGTAAGGTGGTACGGTCTTCCGCTCTTTTGTTGCTAAGGAAGTTGAGTTCTTCGTGGCACTCGATCATAGCCACATGGTTCCAAAATACTGAATAACGGCTTCATTGTGAATCCATACTGTGTACAAAAATCGTTTATGGCTAAACAAGGCAACTTCACATTGTTCAAGTCAATACGATTTAGGCCTAACACTGTAACAACAGGCAATTTTTGCTGCCACACAAGGGAATTTACCCTTAAGTGTGCACTTATCCGCTATGGGTGATTTGATTACTGGAGTATACGGCAGGACGTCCGTCTGGTCTCCGAGGCTGCTCAGTCTCAGGAGACGTTTGTTAACACGTTGATTTAGAGTTGATTCGCCCGTCAGTGGAGTTGTATCATTTTTCAGATATATAAAAGGTGCAAATGTAGCCGCCGTTGCGAATCGTGTTTTATTTTTTATGACAACGATTTTGAATAGTGGCCCCACAGCCATAATCGTGATAGGGGGTCTTGTACTCGGGTCGGTGCCTCCGCGAAGAGCTGAACACCTTCGATCCGCTACGTAAACGCGATTCAGTGTTCGTCAAACGCTATTAAACGCTTGTGCAATGGAAAAAATGAGAGAAAGAGCTATTCTATAGACCTGGTATAAGTTGGAAATTAGCCCGAGAATCGAAACAACAGGGCGCAACTCTTGCTGCGTTGCAGTTTTACTGTGTGACCATCGACTACCGGTCGATAAGCAGAGCTACGGGGAAACAAAATTCATTCATTGCCTTAACAAGCCTCGTACCTGATGTCGAAATGCATGAATCTTATGAAACACAGACGCTCTAGAAGAAGTTGATGTATAGAACTCAACGTAAGTCACGCTGGCTGTGTATTTTTGTTATAGACAGTCCAGCACAATACGTGAAAATCTAAGTCCGCCCGTATCTGCAATCTGTCCATGATTTTCTGACAAACCCGCACAAGCAATTGGAAAAGTCTATAATTTTATGATAAACATTTGGCAAGTCGTCCACTTATATTGACAATTCGCGTCTCTTGGTTTTATGTGACAACTACCTTAAAGAGTGTACAAAATTATGCAAAGAATATCCTCCTTTCGAATAAACTTCAACTTGAACGTGATTAAAGTTAAATTCCATTCGACTTGGTTTAATGTATTTCATTTTAAAAAAAAAGAAAAAAATTCAATCTTCCCTGAATTCATATAATTTATTACACCATTATGATTCACTGGTTGTTTTTCGGAAGGACCTTGTTGAAGAACGAAGCTTGTTTGGTAACTCAAGCCTACGTAAATTATACCAGACATGGGAGGCGAGTCAAATGAAGCACTTTCTTGATAAACTCCTTCGCAGAGAACCGAAACATAATAATACAGAATTGTAACAATAATAAAACAAGACTTTGTCACATTGCTGCCGAGTTTATGTTGCAGAACTATATGTATTGAACATTAATGAAGTTAAAATACTTCCGCTGTTTTGGCTTCGACCTACGACGAATCCCGAGTATCCCCTAAACACTGCAGAAGGATCGAAGACGCCTAATATATCCAACATCTAGTGTCGGTATCTATTAAAGTACATGGGGTTGCGAGGCCGTTATCTAATAACTCATCATTGCAGATCAGGCTAGTTTAGTATACACTAAAATATACTCGTACAAAGCCACTTATTTTTAATTTCTCATAGAATGAACGTACTTTGACAAGGTGGTGTAACCCACTCTGTAGCCACCTTGTTCGATACAGCAGTCGCTGTATGAACCGTCCCAATTACACGTACTCTAATGTCGAGTTACCCAAGCTGTTGGTGGATCCACTCTTTGTTCAAATACGGTTATATGTACTCACTTAATAGTTTTATCTTATATCTGATATACGGACCGTTATATATGACGGCTGTAAATAATATATGGGGTTAATAATGGTCTTCGTTCTGTAGCAGAACTGCGTGCATATTTTCGATACGACTTTTAGTTAATGACTACCAGTCTGCGCAATATGTCTTTTCTATATAAATATATAGAATTCTTGGTGATGGAAAAGCTCACTCGTAATGTTGGCTGGTGTTGATGGCACCGGTGATGGACGACAGTTGGGGATGATGTTCATTAAATTTACTTAGTTGAAAAATAAAGCAGCGATTTATGCTTATCACAAAGCGCCTGGACCACAATGGACATTGTCCATATCTCGATTGACGATAGCATCTGCACCGATAACGACAGTGCAACAGGCAAAGCCATACACCGCTCGAGTAAATATGGTGAGCGCACGGTTGTGATATAAATAGCTCGTAACTTCGAACCAAAAATTCGGAAAAACCAGCTGGTTATGGACGTGCAAAAAGCAGGTGTCTCAATAGCGCTATGCTAAAATGGCTCCAGAAGGAGTGAGTTGCAAGGGCGTAATACATCTTCCAGGGTGGCAATAAGTCAGGCTTACAAACGTTACCATCAGCTGCTAACAAATATACAAGGTCCTGAACTAATTAGTTCTTTTACCTGAGGGAATGTATTTGTAAGCTTCATATTGACTCGGGCTCGAAATATGTAAAGGTACCCCTTTGATTTTAATAGAGTATGAGAAAAATTGGCCTCCACTGGTTTTCTTCAAATATAGTGTTGTCTTGCTTTGAAGTCCACGTACCTCTCACGGGGTCCGCGAGAGGTCAAAATCTGCTTTTACCTGACATTGTGCTCAGGGATCAGAGCAAGTGGAGTAAAATGTCTGTGTGATGCTATTACTAATACCATATCACGCCTTTATGCTTTTTAGTCTGTAGAGAGACGAACAGAGATGCGAACTATGGATAACCAAACTTAGTGACAAATAGTGCTTCTTTGATAACATAAGAGATTACAAAAAAATGTCTTGTTATAGTTTGTCCAGCAGAGAAACCTGTTGGCGAGTTATAGGAAATATATTTATAGCGTGGTTATATCGTCGCGAGTGGAGAAGCTGAGCCGTGCGACCTGAGCTGCCATTTAGGGTGGTGCTATGGGGGCCCTTTTACTGTAATCCGTATGATGAGAAAGAGCTTACCAACAAGTTGACATAAGGCACACATTTCTAAGATACGCCTTGTTCGGTCTTGTTATACCGCCCTGAACCATTTCAGATAGAAGAGAACCAACTGAAATCCGACGTGTCTCACCATATACCCTGACTAACTAGTAAACAACATTTTCAATCAAATTCAGAGCTTCTAAATAAAATAAAATTTTAAAAAGTAAAATTCTGCCACATGGTAGTTCATGATCTACATACCTCCTGATTCACTCAATGTAGATACAAGCCAACATTAGCTGCTGACACGGTCAATTTTGGCAGACTTTGACGAGCTCTTACCTCATTCTTTGCCAAATAACCTACAATTGTGAAAAAATGTCACCTGTAATATGTTCGCTGTTAGAAAAAATTTGCCAATAAAGAAAAACGCCAAAGTAAACAGTTTTTATTAAAGGCTAGTGAATTGTAATCGTTTCTAAGCTTTGAGTCTCTCTACTTTCCATTTTGCGGGAACAGGTCGGTTCTCGTTCTTTGCATTCGAATTGGAAAAATAATCGTCGCAAATTGGCATGATTTATCTCAAGAGGCACCAGTGAATACTATTTCTATACGCACACGTGAGCTCCGTTATCATATGCCCGATATTGACGGATCCAATTTCAGAGTTCTAAGAAGAGGTGAACCAGGTTAGGCATACCGCTAATAGTCCAGTTGAGCCTCGCAATACAAATCCTAATCTTAACCCAAAAGTAAAGCTCTTACAGTAAAAGCGACTGGATCGGCGACTGGGCTGCAAATCCCCAAGCGGGAATTGAGGGAATTAGATAGAACCAAGGTGGTCCGCGAGTACGATGAGTTAATGCCCTTCCTCTGAATCGTTGTGGTGTGGTCCCCGAGTTGTTTTTGTAAACGATAGCGCACGCACACTACCCCCGCCCCCCCCCAAACCCCACGAGCCCGGCCGCCCCCCGGTTCCCTTCTCCTCTCCGCGACGCTGACGTATCGCAAACTCCCACTGTGTTGCTAACCGCCGTCAGATTCCGCGTGCTGCATCGATCATACACAGCATGCGAGAGGTAGTAAAAAGAAACAGATAGGGAAAGATCTCCCCTCTTCCCACTCGTTTTCTCTCTCTCTCAGAGGAATAGAGGGAGATGACGTAAGACCAAGGAACTAGCAAGAGTGTTTTCGGTTTCAATTAACTTTTCCATTGCGTGGGTCCGTCCCTTCTAGACCTCGGCTGTGGCTACTGCTTCACCCGGCGCTGCAAACGCTTTCACCAGACTTTCCACCAAGCCAAACAGACCCATACATCCGTCCGCCTTCGTTTTCTCAGAGGCAAAGCTAGACAAACTGGCTAGCCAAACGAGCTGACCCGCCACTGCTGGACTTAACATTCAGCGGTAGTGGCACAGACTGACGAGGGCTGTGGTGGCACATACTGAGCAGAACTGGAGGATTCACATTTTCGCTAACCGATCCTTGTCGGTCCCAGCCACTCCTCTACACGTGGTATAAGAATGTCACCCAAAATAGCCCTTTTTCCCGGCTGGAGCCACGGCCTGCTCCATTTCAGGTTCAACATCTCCCGATTCTTAGACTCGTCTGTTACCATTGCTGGTCTCCACGGCCTTCCGTTTCTTCGCTTGTCCGCTGCTAGAAAGAAAAGGCTTTTTTTCCTCTTCAATTCATTCTGCTCGACTGCTACCGCCGCTGCCCTAAGCTTTACTATTATTTCTGCTTTTCAGTTCGTGCCTCCCTCCTAGTCTGTTTCGGCTGGTTCTGTTTAATCCTTCATTTCGGTGAAAGCGATGACAACGGCGGCCAGAGCAGGATCTGTTTCCTCTGCCCGCCGATTTATCTACAATGTGTGTTGCCCACGTTGTGTTGTCCATGTACAATGATGGGTGGCGGGTGGGTTCAACTCGGTAGAAAGTGCGTCGCTGTGCTACCCTGCATGTTTGTCTGACTCTGTCTGAGGAAGACGCCACACAACGCAACAGATCTTCGTTTCTTTCTCACGGCCCAATTTTCTGCTCCTCTGGCCTCTCCGACCTAAGTTTCCCTCATGCGATTCCTTCCATATTTCTCTTCCTTTTGCTTCTCTTTCAGCCGTATTCCTGACTTTCTCGTTTGCTTTCCACACGCTGGTGGCAGTTGTGGTAGTAGCAGTTTTGGCAGTACTAGGAAAACTAGTAGTAGTGGTGGAGGTGGTGGTAGTGGAGGCGGAACAAGAGAGGAGGGTCGGGCTGCAGCGACTGTAACAGCATCTGCAGGCGGACTGCAAAGGATGCCGTCCATTCCATTACTATCAGCAACCATAAAGGCACAGAGCAAGGTTTATGCTGGCCTCGATGGGAAAACACAGAGGAGTGGGTGTCGCAGGAGAAGAGGCATCCAGACAGGCCCCATTTCTCTCTATGGCCAAGTGATGCATGCATACCACGTGGGAGGCGCCAGTGCGATGCAGTCATGGTGCGACGAAACTATGCTACTGCACTCACTCTCTCTCTCTCTCTTTCTCTCTACGCGCGACCGTCGACAGGGCGACCTACTAGCGGACTAACTGACTGACTAAGTAGTACGAACACTCCCCCTATTCTCCGGTGACGACGACGACGACGACGCTGTGGCTGCTACCAACGTACCACATCTATGACTACTAATGCACAATACCACCAGCACAACCACAAGTTGTGGTGGGAACAGTGGTGGTGGTGATGGCAATAGTTCTATCTTGTCTGCGTCTGCAGCTACACTACAACGGTCGGTGTTACTTTATTTTTTTCCTTCTTCATTTCCTTTTCGACGCTTGTGCTCGTACTTTTGCGACTGTCATCGTTGAAAGCGACTTTGACGGAGGGACAAACGAGGATATGGGAAGGGAGTCATGTTAATGCTATAATTCGTCGATGAGCTTCCACACCTCGTACTGCTCCTTTGGATGGCTGTCCCAACCCAATTCCTAGTTATTTGGTGCGTCTCGCCCTCTCTCTCGCTCTCTCTCTCTCTCTCTCTCTATCGATCCATCGGTGTATTCGGACCCGGAGTGCCCCTGAACATTGAAGTAGTCACCGGTGTTACGTGGGGCGGAACGATGATTGAAGACAATGTACCTTCTGTACGGAACCGAAGCTATTCTTCTATATCGGGATATAGTTAATAAAGTTAGCCGGGGTTACATCTAAAGGCGGGACAGTGTGGCATTCGTGGGTATTGGGAATGTGTTCAGCAGGTGGTATGACCTAACCGCCTTTGGCGATGTAGTATCTGCTACCTTTTTTGTGCATATGATGGTAGCACTGTATATATAAGCATATAAAGTAAAGCATCATAGTTTAGGGAATTTTGATTTAAAGATACCACGGTAGAATATCCAATGAAAATCGAATCTATTACTCTTATAATTAAATTATAATATATTATTATTATTATTAGCAGTAAATTTATTAATAACCACATAATCATACACTGCGGAGTTCTTTGTTCATTGCTTTAGCCAGCGCCTACTTATACTACACTTACGTCTGCGTAAGCAGTATGCGCAGCATAAAGCTAAAGATTCATAAGTATATATCGGGCTTGTAAGAAAATCTTCGAATCAAATCATTTGAGAGACATTCGCCGAATTAAACCTTCCCCATAAATTTCTCTGTCCCAACTGTTTAAGCTAATTGTGGTTGAATCCTTTGAACTGTTCCAACGAACAGTGGTTGCCCTCTTTCACCACAAGTGGATCAGAGAAATGGCGAGTGGATCAGCGAGTACAAGGGGTGTAGAGAATCGCTCGTCTGGTGATGTACGCCACGAGTAGGCACACACAGTGTACCAATGAAATGACGACCATGTGTAACACAAGCCCCGACTGCAAATGCTTCCCCCGACCTCGCGATATTCCTACGCGACGACCGCCTCATCGGGCGCAGGAAGAGCAGACACGTAAACGTCATTCGTGTAGATTCGATCAGACCCGTCTTGATCCGGGGGCGGATCGCTTTCCATTTCTCCGTGGCAGCCAGCCAGCCAGCGTCCCGTAAGCCTACCCTTTAAAACCCCGTGGACCCTCATGGAAGTTTCAACTGATCGGTGCATGTCGCATCCTCCCCCCAATCGAAATTCGAGATAGAGGATCGTCAATCCTCGCTTCCTGATCATGGACCGAGAGACAGAATCGAAGATGAATATTGTCGTTGTTCCTGTTGCTCCGCCCTCCATCTGCGTATCTATCTGTATCTTTTTGTCGGTGCGTCTATGTATACTGTCCGTGTCCTATGTTTTCCTATATGCTCTCGGGTCCGGCGTCTTCGATCCTCCGGCGTTATCCACTCGAGGTCTGGCTCAGCCCTTCCCTCTCTCAGCCTCTACCTCCTCTGTGCCACTACCATCCGCTTTTCTCCAGGCACCGGCTGATTCTTTTGCAATTCTTATGCGGCAGGCGTGCACGGACGTGACATGGACGACGCTGTGCTTGAAACCACTTTGTCCGCCACCGACCCTTCAACCCCAAACATCCGAAACATCAGCCATTCACTATTCACTCACTCTTTATACTTCTTCTTCCTCTTCTTCTTCTTTACTCAAACCGACGGGTCTGTCCATGCGTCCGATCAGCCCTCAGGCTATACCCTGATACAAGTTATCTAAGCACCCACTGCAAACTCCACGCAAAGCAAAGCAACAAACCAACGTAGCATTAGTAATACTAGCCGTGCTAGTACTGGTATTATTTCGATTGCCTGCGGCGTTTAGGGCATCTACCTGAGGGCAGTGCTATTTTCTCATTGTACACGGTAAAGGCTAAAGAGGTCACTGTGCAAGCATTTTGTCAATAACGAGCTTTCTGTCATCCAGCTGTAACCACTGGGAGTGAAAGGCGGTGCAGACTGCTGTGTTGACAGATGGATGAGAAGCACTAAAGGAGGTAGAGACCGTTAAGCAAGCGGGTAGACGATGTGAGATTCATGGAGATTCTCCGTTTTTTTCTCTTGTGATGTCCCTGTGAAGCATCGGTCGTTTTCGTAAATCTTACCTGTGTGTTAATATTGCTACATGTATTCGATGGGTCTGGCCTCCTTACACGTTCCGCAGTAACCGCAGGACGACAATTACGGCTAGGCCAAAAGCTATAGCTAAAGTTCTACGCGTCTTACCGAGACACAACGAGAGGGAGAGAGTGGTCGAGACAAAGAGAAGAAGCGAGAATATACTGATACGGATAGGTAGAGTGTACGCAGAGACTTCTACTTAAATGACGAAGGCGCAGCGGGAGCGCCTGCCGCGTGCGAGAAACGGAGTACACGATTGACTATATACTAAGACCACATATATATATATATATATATATATATATATAGTGGCCGGGTGGTTGCTTGGTGGATGGATGGAGACGATGGAAGTGGTGGCGGTGGTGGTGGTCCGGGGTGGGGGTAGTCGTAGTAGTGGTTGGTCCGTCGGGCTGTCCCTCGCTCACTGGCCCGTTCGTTCCTTGGCCCCCGCAGCTGCCCAACCAACGAAGCAACCAGCCGAGCCGCCTGTCGGTGTCTGATTACTTTCTGATGATTAAATAATAGAAGGCAAGCGCATGGCTCGTTGGCCAAGAAGGAATTACCTCATGCAGAAACCAGTGCAACCAAGCAAGGCATAAACTGAAGGAGGCAGACTGGTGTAGACGCCAGTTCCCGATGACCCTTTTTGCCTTGCTACGGAAAAGCGGATTGGCAGACGCTGAACGACGGCACAGTTGAGAACGTTGGGGGTAGGCTTGGATAAGAGGATTTGTGGGGCGCCTTGCGGACGGATCGTTGCCGGAAGGAGTTCGCTATGTTGAGGCCAACAGGCGCGTGATGGCCAACGGCGTGTGGTTCTAGCGAATGAAGTAGCGGCGAACGACTCGTTGAACGAATCCGTCGTCACGCCGAGGCTAATGTCAGCTCCGCCACGAGCGAACTTAAGTGAGAGAGAAAAACAGGGAAGGTAACCGAAGAGCATTGGTGGCTGTGTGTGTGTGTGGGTGCGTCCTAAAGTACGGGAGCCTCATTCAGATCAAGGACCGAGACGGTTTACCAGCGACGGTAAATCTCACATCGTCAGATTATCGTTGTCGTCATCATCGTTAACGTCGCCCATATATACGGTCTCATTATGGCTGGCTACGGCTGTATCACACTATGTGTGCACACATGCACACGCTCTTACGCTTAGTGCCCTTCGTCTGGCTAACATACGCCACTCGCAGAAGTGCATGTATTGCCACGTCACGTTGCAGTGCATTCGTTGCCCAAGCTGCAATGCTGCAAAACGTCGAGGACCGCCATGCGGACTTAGCGGATGCTGAGAGATGAGAGCGCGACTGACTGAGTTTGGCGGTCGTGCTGACAGCCGTAAAGGCCGAATGTCAACGTCGACGTCAACATCAATGCAGGCGGCCAACGGGTGACCGAACTGGCCGACGCGGTGCCGGACAGGATTGCTGACCTTCTGCTGAAAACATTGTTCTTCTGGTGTGCTGTTCGCGTTCGTAAACAGTAGAACGCTGCCAAGCATGTCCACCGAGGCCGGCGAGAACACCAGGATCCCAACGGCCACTCAGACTTCAATAGAGTTACCATCCGTAGCGATCATGGTACACGCGGAGAGCCATTTGGACTAAGTCCCGTCTTACAGTTGTTTTGATTTGCTTTACGGTTTCTACCGCTCTGACAGGTCGGAGTACTTAGGGTCACATTATCCCTTCCTGCGGGTAGCCTTTTGCAGGGATATTCTCTTAGTCAAAACACGGCCGGTGCCCCCGGGGGCCCTCCGCACAAGTGGACCTTATTCCAAGTTCCTCGGGCTCCGGCCCATACGTCGATGCGTAACTGCATGAGCCGAAACGAATGAAGTAGGCGTTCAGCCGGACCATGGCAGGCGAGATGCACAGAAGTGCACTGGCAGACTCGCGGACGCCACGAAGCAATGAACTCCACACGAACGTACAATAAACCTCAGGCCATTGGGAGGTCAGAGAGCCACAACAATAACATCAACGAGGCTGTCGACCGTTTTGCGTTGCGGCAATAGCCATCGTTGGGGAAGGGGTTCTGGAACAGGCTGCCATTTCAAGGCGAGGCAACTATTGCAGACAGCGATGAGGGAAGCTATGAACAGTTGGTGGCTACTATTGCGGTCGCTGTTGAGGCTGTCGCCGCCGCCGGTAACGGGCATCGTTTACGTTGCAACACTGATCGTGGACTACATTATGTGTGCGTGTGTAAGGGCAGCGTGCATAGAGATTGCGCGATGTGTATCAATTTATTTTTAAAATCCTTGTTCCGCGCGTGTTTGTGTACACGGCTGTGTGTTCAGCGTTCAGCAAAAGTAAATCCATTTAGAGGCCGATACATCTTTGAAACCCGTTCTCTTTACCCTCGTCAAAAGAAAACCGTGGAGCATCGACACTGCACCAAACACACACACATACACACACATATATATATATTAGATCGCAACAGGGGCAGAGAAATCGGAAGTGTCAAACAGACATACAACATAAAAGCGAGGGAGTCTAAGTGAAACTGCCGAAGGCTACTACTCGCTGTGTACCTACACTGATATATATATATATATATATATATATAGGTGTGCGCGCAGTGTTTTTTTTCTAACTGTTGCCCCTAGTGGGCCAGGCGAAGCGTCGTTGCTGCTGCATCTATTAACTCCGGGTGTAAGAACGTCTCAAGCACGACCCACAAATGGCTTCCTCTACCAAGCGAAGCCGTCAAGCGTATGACACTTAGGAAGTGCCCACAGCTCAATGGGTCCATTTAGAAATTAGCACCGAAATGGAATAGACGTATTTTGTTGCGGGTCGCTGTCCACTGGTGGAGCCTTTGAGTGGCACGAATCACAGTGGAAATCCACCGAACATTGTTGGAGTGACAGTGGTGATCCATGTACGTGGTAACAGCACCAACAGCAGCAGCAGCAGCAGCAGCAAAAGTATACCATTGTACACGTGGTGGTGTGGGCCAAGTTGGCTAGGAGTACTGGAGCCGACTGGATCCCTTGCGAGCGAGCGATCACTTTCTGGGCTAATTGACAACGGGCCTGTTGTTGACGTTCTTCTACTTCTCCTGCAGTGGTTCGGGTATTGTTGGGGTATCGCGGACCTGAGCTAGGTCATGTGTCAGCCACTGCCCGAACGCAGAGCGCAGATGTTGAACGTGTCCGGTTCGTACAAAAAGACATCGATACTAGTCGATGATCGACCACTTCGAATCGAAGATTGAAAGGACAGGAGAGAATGAATGAATCTCTTACTCAGTAGCGGAGATGGGATTGTGGTGTTCAAGCGGAGCAGACGGTAGATCGTGGTGCCAAATGTGAACGATGCCGCTGATCAGCCGCTAAGGGCTGCTGCGTTGGACCGGTGTATCCGACGTCACCAGTAATTGTACAGATGGTAAATATGAGGTTTTTGATTCCTCGCACGAGGCATGATGAACTAGATCATAAGGCTTTTTTTTGGCTACGATGGCCGGAAGGTAGTAGACTCAACGGACACGGTGGAAGAGCTGACACTAACAGAATATTTTTGTTATTGTTGTTGTTGACGTTGTTGTTGTTGTTACAGGCGATCGTCAGTGGCGTCGTCGTCGCTGTTGTTATTGCGCCGCGGGCGTTATCTGCTGCTGCTGGACGCGTTCATCAGCTGCGGTTGTGTCTTGCATTTGTGGGCGGCGTCATTTTATGACGCAGCTAACGAGGCAACAGAAAAGGACGAAGCAGAATCCAAATCATCGTCAACAGTGGTGGCAGCAGCAGCACCAGCTGCAGCAGCCGCAGCAGCCGCAGCAGCAGCAGGAAGAGGAGGACAGACATCGCGAGCAGAAGCAGCAGTGTGGGGGGTTGCTGTGGTTGTGATGCGGGAATTGAGGACGCTCACTTTGGGGTCATTGGCGTTCGTCGGCGCTAGCGTTGGCGTTGAAGCCGTTCCCGCTGACGAAGGTCGCGAAAAGGAGGCTGATTGCCGTTGTGGGGCAGGCGATCGGCCCGCGCCGCACGTCTACCGATGATCATCATCGCACAGAAGAGCGCGCAGTCGCGCCAGACGCCGCCGCCGCCACCACCGTCGCCACTGCCGAAGAGACGCCCAGCAGTCGCTGCCGTTCCTGTCACCGTCGCGTTCGCCGCGGCCATCGTCGCTGCTGTTGTCCAGCAACGATCTGCACGCCCGAGTCGAGTGTCGCAAAGTCAGAGTGACGCGCTCGCAGCGAGGTCGGCCCGACCCGGGCGTCGGCCTCAGGTGCAGCCGCGCCCGCGATGAACCTCGACGCCGAGAACCGGGTTGTGCTCAACGTGGGAGGGATCCGCCACGAGACGTACAAGGCCACCCTGAAGAAGATCCCAGCGACACGCCTCTCGCGTTTGACGGAGGCGCTCGCCAACTACGATCCAATACTCAACGAGTATTTCTTCGACAGACATCCGGGCGTGTTTGCCCAGATCTTAAACTATTACCGTACCGGCAAGTTGCATTACCCGACGGATGTGTGCGGCCCTCTGTTCGAAGAGGAGCTCGAATTTTGGGGCCTGGACGCCAACCAGGTCGAGCCGTGCTGTTGGATGACTTACACACAGCATCGAGACGCCCAGGAGACGCTGGCCGTCCTCGATCGACTTGATCTGGACACCGACAAGCCTAGCGACGAAGAGATCGCACGCAAGTTCGGCTTCGAGGAAGACTACTACGCCGGCCGGATCACCTGGTGGCAGAAAACAAAGCCGAAAATCTGGTCGCTGTTCGATGAGCCCTACTCGTCGACGGCGGCCAAGGTGATCGGTGTGATGTCGGTGTTTTTCATCTGCATCTCTATATTGTCGTTCTGTCTGAAGACGCATCCAAATATGCGAGTGCCAGTAATAAAGAATATCACAGTGCAGACATCAACGCAGGAACTCGCTTGGACGCTCGACAAACAACAGACGAACCCGCATGAAGCCTTCTTCTACATCGAGGTCGTCTGTAACGCGTGGTTCACAATAGAAATCTTGACGCGGTTTATAGCGTCGCCATCAAAGTTGGATTTTGCCCGTGGCGCGGTCAATATCATCGACTTCACTGCCACACTGTCTTTTTACATTGACCTGGCGCTCCAGAAGTTTGCCTCCCATCTAGAAAATGCAGACATACTTGAATTTTTCTCTATCATCCGTATAATGCGGTTGTTCAAATTAACCCGCCATTCGGCCGGTCTAAAAATCCTCATACAGACGTTCAAGGCTAGCGCGGGGGAGCTGATCCTGCTGGTCTTTTTCCTCGTGCTCGGCATTGTGATATTCGCGTCTCTCGTCTACTACGCTGAGAGGATTCAAACAAACCCCGACAACGACTTCAACTCGATCCCGCTCGGCCTCTGGTGGGCCCTGGTCACGATGACCACTGTAGGCTACGGGGATATGGCCCCGAAGACCTACGCGGGAATGTTTGTCGGAGCACTCTGCGCCCTGGCCGGAGTGTTGACCATTGCGCTGCCCGTACCTGTTATTGTATCCAATTTTGCTATGTTCTATTCGCATACACAGGCGAGGGCCAAGCTGCCCAAGAAGCGGCGCCGAGTTCTCCCGGTCGAAGTGCCCCGGGGGCCGAATCGGCGAGGCGCTGCCCACGACGTCAAGGGACTCCGAGACGCCACGATAAGCAGCAAGTTAGGTAAGTGACTAATTGATAAATAGAGAAAGGGAGAGAGAGAGAGAGAGAATAAATGGGAACATAACACATGGACGATATCACTCGTCCATAATTGTCATTTGTGTAAGTCTCCGTGCGACTGACACCCACACATACACATTCTACTCATTATAGTGGCGGTAAGGAGTTTTCTTAGCCAGCTGGTTTTACCTATTAATGACAAAATGGTGATATGATGAGTATTATTATTATACTACATGACATATAAGAGAGCTTAAGCATTGCAAAACTGCACTTCCTTTAATAAATCAATAAAACGTTCACCTTAAGTGAATAGGCACTTTTTTCACTAGATTTTCCTCCATCTCGACAATAAATCATCCCGTCACCGATAATCAAACGTACCCGGAAATTATAACAATGAAAAAATGACGGCATCGCTCTGGCATCATCCGAAGCAGCCCCCCCCCTCATGTAGACATACACGTTCGTCATAACGAGCCCATGAAAAGTAAAACTTCCTGCTGAGGCTTTTAGGCTCCCTGAAACATCTGAGAGGATCACCGTGTTCAACTAGGGCAAAAATGAATGCATCTGTACATTGGTGATAGGGTTTTTGCGACTGCTGATAACGCCGCAACCGAGATCTATGCGCAAATGATAAGATTCTGTATCTCACATAGAGTATTTCGGTCTCGTGTTTGCCACTGTCATCGAGGAATAGACACACACGGGGATCGCATTTCATACACCCGCACCAATGGCCCGATCATATCTCGGAGGTCTCTAGGAAATGTTTTGAATGTCGGAATAATCGCATAATTCAACCTTGTCAGCGCGGTGGCTTGAACGGTTGAGTGGTCTCTGGCTATTAAGAGCCAGAGGTCGCAGGTTCGAGTCCCGTGTCGTGACATATAAGAGAACTTAAGCAGTGTAAAAACTGCAGTTCCTTTAATAAACAAATAAAGCTTTACCTTTACCTTGAGAATTCGTGTTTGACGTTTGATTCATTTGTACTTGAACTAAGGTGATCTCGCGTAATATCGACCACCCCAGAAACCCAAATATGAGTAAATTTAAAGGGAGGCTCACCAAAATAATTGTGAATTTCTAGAGATACCTACGACTTAGCATAAGTACACATTAACTCTACCATTCTTAAATGCGAGTTTGATTCAATCCAGATTTGTCTTTCCAGTAATTACCTTGAATATTAGCCGCAAAGCCATTAAGTATTTATGAAAACTAAGCAGCTCGATTAATCAGAGGCTAAACATTAGAATGCTCAATCGTAAGGGGGCTGATAATATAACGTTTTGTGCAAACTCTCTCGGTGCATGGCCATCAATCTATGACAATCGGACTCAGATGGGTTTTGGTCAAGGAGGCAGCTCGCCAATTTCTCATTTACTGTATTCGTAACAGTCTAATGTAAAGAGGATATATATATATATATGCTATTTCAGAATCTTTAGAGGAAGGTTCATAATGCGTTCCATAATGTAGACGCGCTCCTACTGTTCACATGACCATTCGACTATAATATTTATTCACATGACTACTACTCATGACTACTACCCATGTGCAACAAGTATCAAACAGTAAACATATATGGTTTTTGCTAATTTAGCAGTTTTTCAAGGGTGATACACAACTCTCAGACCTCGACATTATCCACGTCGTGTTTTCGAATGATCTTCTTATGTTCCATAAATCAGCGATCGCGAAGTCTATTGGTGGGGGGGGGGGGGATTGCTCGACACTACAGCTGCAATTATACAGTTAGACACAATGCATGGTATTGTTGCTATTGAGACTGAATATGGAATATTAAGTACGACGATGTCATCCGGCGGTGCTCGTCCGTGGGGCGCCCTTCGAAATTCGACTTTGTTGTATAATTTAAAGACAACACACGCTAAATTATACCGTTCAGAGATTCCATGTGTTTAACACTGACCTACCGGCGATAATCACTGTCTCAGTGTTGGCGAGTATGAGCTCGATGCTAATTGGGCCCCTAGTCCGATTTGGCCGTTTTCGCTCGTGTATGCACATATGAAAGCACTGCTTATTTTATACGAAATCAAGAAACAACCTTAGTTTGTTTCCAGTCATGTATTTATTCCTGTTGTCTTCTTTGCTCTGCCCTTCACCCATTGCGCAATTCAGGACGACAAGGTACAGAGGAGACGATACGGCCACCACGACCGCCGTTAAAGCCACGAGGTAAGTAGCCATCCACGTACCTACTCCCTATCTACCATCTATCGGCTGTAACTGCTGTGTCTCTGCTACACGATAATTGGCCTACTGCTGAATACGCTGTTGCTAGCGCGCGGAGAACAGCCTATCGAAAGCTGTAAGTAGAGGAACGCATCGGATGGGAGAGAATAGTGCTGGTAGACGCAAGTTGCATATTCATGTTGGCCTCTGGCTGACTACCGTCTACACGCAATAGCCATCGATGCCTTCACTATGGATGGCTCTTCGAGTCCTTCCCTAACGCGCATCTTACAAAGCTTTGTACAACCCTAATTCGTGTAAAGTTCCCTCGGCGTCGAAATGACACTCACCTCTAACTTTTCTGTTGCCGTTGTTGTTGTGTTTGTCGGTTTATCCTCTGTGTCGCTGTTCAGCCCCGGTACTCAAAGAGGAGTATGTCCCGATGCTGTCGATCAACCATGCCGAAGGTCTCAACCCTAATCCGAAGCCGCGGCGACCAAGTGATCAGAACAAGCCAGCTTCTGTCAGCCCCGGCGCAACGGCATCCACCATGCAACGTAAGTCAGTTCATACATGTTATGTCCCCCGGGACGGCTAAAGCTACAGGCGTCCCAGTACCTAGGAACCTAGGCTTGGATCAATAGACCCCGGTAGCAACCGGTCAATCCCGGTACCCATGGTTCGAAAAATGCCTGATGGGAGAAGGGATAAAGCCACAAACGAAAGCTCGAACAGAATGATGCTTAGTGTAGGCTTTATTTAAACGTCGCTGTTTTTATACATCTATCGCCTCTCCGCGAACCTTTGCCAGCAAACTGTTTCGCAAACGGCTTGAAGGGTTCTGATTTTAATACAGCCGATACTAACAGTCTATCTTCATGATTTCGCCCCACCACCCCTCCCCAGCATGTCTTTAGGTGAGCAAATCTCAAACGAGTATCTATCTAGAGAAGAAATTAAGTTTCCTTATCAGAAATAACTACACAATCGCTCCTATGCCCTCTTGCCTTTGTTCGATTTTGTTTACAGCACTGGGGTCCACATCGGGTGCTCCTACGAGTCCGGGAGGCGCAGGCAGTTCCGGAACGACATCGAAAGCACCCGCCAACGACCCATTCCCGTTACAACTGGCGGCGTAACAAGGGGCCGAACGAGTACATCAATTTAATATCACCTTAGAGGGTAGACTACTCGTGTGGTTAGCAAGGGAAATGGTTAGCACATCAACTAGGGCACACATAGATGCGATGACGCCCAAAACAATGTTGGAAGAGAACAATGAACCAAACCCCGAAATGCTCCCGCCGCTCCCGGGGGATTCTGGTGGTCAGAACGAGACTCGCTGGAAGATGCGCACATACACGTCGAAACGGCTGCAGAGACGAGCCTGTCAAAATAGCAACAACAAGCATAAGGACACCTGTTCCGTCCCGGCCATCTCAGGGCAATGAAGAGAAGTCGCAGAGGTGGCGGCATTATATGCTGGGGCTGTGGTGGTGGCCGTCCTTCTATTCTACAGCACCCTGACATCGAAGCAGCCAGCAGCAAGCCAATCAGCGGATGAAGCATGCAGCGGTGGCAACAACCGCAGTAACAACTACATAGCGAAGCGGTCAGGGAGTGGCTGCCGTGCTTGACTGCGTTCTTGGCAGATGGCAAGAAAAAATGCCAGATGCATCAGTAAGATTGCAACCTGCGAGAGCGACTGGGTGGGTGGGTGTGTGTGTGTATGTGAATGTGTGGGAGAGAGAGAGAGAGGAACAAGCGTGACGCTTCTATAACCAATCATGAAATTCGTCTCCTCCGAGGTGTCTGCATCGCATACCACGTATATATATATATATATACGAGGCGACCGAGACCAACTGTGTTTGTTATTATTGCAGCAAAAGTCGAGGGTCGACGATCTACCTAACCATAAGCCGGTTGGCCGGTCTGAGCAAGAAACAGATCTATGCGATTGTTGTCCATGTACTACAAACAACCGATCACAACTGCTATCACAACAAATCAACATAAAACTGACGGACCAATATGTCTCGCGAAGGGCGGGCGGGCGGGCGCCCCCGAAATCTGTGTCTCGAAGTCCAGCTGCTTTTCCTGGCGACTTTCTACGATGCCATTCGTATCAACAGCATCAACTGCAAAACAAAAGTTCGAGAAGAGGAGGAAGAACATGAAGAAGATTAGAAATGTGTAACGACGCTAATTACGGAGTAATTGTTATCGAGGCAACTGCATGGTGCATTTTTGCTTTGTCACATGTAAAAATAATAACAAGCACAATGCTATTGTGGCTCAGTGTGAAAGGTGTTTTTCTGCCGCCGCTTCTTCACGTTCAATTACACTGTTTCGGGTAGCTATTATTCCTCTGAGTGAAAGAAAACACATTCTCCTTTGCAACAATGCTCTCCTGGCGTCTCGTCTTCGGCCAATGGCGACCGCGGCCGTTGTTTAGATCCTTGTTCAAGTTCTTTGAGGACAACTCTCAAGTTCATGTGGTTCAGAGGAAGGATTATGCGCTCGCACACATACACACACACACACACACACATGGTGATGACGTCATTCACAGTAGCAGCAGCAGCAGCAATAACAATAATAATAATAATAACGGAAAACAACAACAACAACAGCGACAAATCTGCGGGATGATTGCAACCTTCTATTTCTTGTTGTCGAGTCGTCTTGCGCGTGCATGTCTAGCTGTGCATGTCTCTATGGGTGTGTGCGTGTGTATGAGTGTGCCTATGGGTGTCAACAGGTGACAATTCCCTAGAATTTTGTCTATCATTATCCGCAATGACGGACGAGTTGCAACCACTATTACTCCCATTCGAAGTCTTCCTTCATAGCGCCTATGGCATTGCTGCGAAAGGCGATTGCTGGCGCTGATGGTTGAACAGCAACTAAATGACGATAACGATTATATTGAGCAGTGTATTTCGATGAAGACATTGAGCGATTGATCGATGCCGTACTAAGTGGCAGCAGTATTCAATGAACAGTATACTTTGTAGTACGTATTTCACGTGCGGGCCTCAGCTACAAATACTTTCAAAATTTAGGCATCTATACAAGAAGGCAACGACACTAAGCATCTGCTTGAGAGAAATGCTAACAACCAGCAGAATGTATGCAAAAAGACTACGCATATTAACTCTGAGCAATATACTGATCCGATGCAAAGGGAAAGCAAGAGAGTCTATTGTTGTCGAGTGTAAATTCATTCCAAACGAAGCGTGGCCTGGTGGCCATAATTGAGCCGAACACGGCCAGTAATAACAATCCTATCAGCGGCAGTAATCGCGAAAACAACGCCATAATGATACACTTGAGCACATTAGGCGAAATAAATCGAGACTTGCAATACGTTGAAACACCTTGAGGATGAAACCGACCTCGGAGACCAAATCCCACTACCACAGGCATCATTACGGATCGCATAACCATTGGCAATGGCCGTCGTGATGCCAATTTGGCTTGCAAAGTTTTAACGGACAGACGGATAAGTGGATATAGGGACATTGAGCGAAATGAGAATATATAATCATCTATTAGATTTGCTCCAGTCTTTGAACTCTGCGATATACCATTACGAGCTTGCCACATGTAGTTCACTCATTTAAATTATAAATATTCTAAGGAGATTACAGAGTGATTGTTTTGACTAAATGATTATGAAGATAACAGCATATACATGCAAACCATACGCGCATACAATAAGGAGGAGGTGCGTAAAGTGATACCCTGTTCCTTGGGAGGAAATTAATAGATGCTTCACGGAACACTCGAGAAGCAATCTGAATAAAAAGCAGTACTCCCTCATGCATCCATCGTGCGTCCAACAAATACCGGGAACGTCTGCATATCTGTCCATTGCCGCCAGAATTGGGCTTATTTTCGCTGCGTTATACTTGTCAGGACATTCGTGTTATCGCCACCAATAGAAAAGGCAGCCCAATGATAAGATCTTGCAAAGGAACAAGGTAAACAAATTTGTTGAACACGAGTTGTCCATGCCTTCTCTGATTCGATCTTGATTGATAATTCGATTCGCATTTCGTCTCAACGCCAACAAACGCAACAAAATAGCAACCCCCTCCCCTCCCCCTGACTTGGTCGTACCATCTGCCTTCAGTTGCCTAAAGAAAGAGCATTAATTAACACTGGATGAACGTAAATGTGAGGAATACATCCATTTGGACCTATTCGTTACCAAGCAGAGTGGCCAATGGTGGCGGCGGTCAATGCATTACCTGTTACAACATGCCATCATGATTATTATAGCTACAACTTGAATTACTTACTACACTATACCCCGCTGAATTTGATGGCCATTTTTTCCTTCAGCTCTTCATCCATCCACAATCGATACTGTTCACGGCGTGTGCAGCTGTATGGGTAGCTGCTCGTTCGTGATGTACGAGCTTGCTATGGCATTAACCGAGATCAAACAACGATCGCTACAACGGCGTTTGTTACGAAGCGCCAATATGCCCATCGCTCTTCGCCGTGCAGCGTCGTCACCTCCGCATCGATTGACTTGAGCGAGCGTAACTGAGTCGAAGGCGATCATCGATTACAAATTGGATAACATTCGTTTCGTGGTTTTGTCAACCAAGCAGGCCATTTGACCAACGAGCGTGTGTATGCCCACACATGGAAATCGAATGTGCTACGCGTGCAATGTGCAGACGCCTACTCGGAGTACTCCCAGAGTAATCAGCCAGTTTGGGATCGCTTGCTGTGTGCTCCTCGCTGATTTCGAACGTGCTGCCCCCTTACGAGTTGCTATCGTGGCCAGCAGCAGCAGCAGCAGAGAAGGACAGGCATCAGGTTATTTTCCGAGGTTCCGCGAACCGCCGACGGGTGGACATCGACTGGGTAGTCTATGAATTATATATCGGCTGAATATATGAATGAATAATATACGATATCTTTCGAAAACACTGGGGTGCTCCGCTAAAACTGTAGATAAAAATGTATTTGCCTGCAACGTCGATGAACGACACATAATATTGAAAACGAATCGATCTGTTTTTTGAATCGTACGTCAAAACGTCGTAGCGTTACATGAGACAAGTCGATGACGAGACGAGCTATGGAGAGAACACACACACACACGTTCTTGACAATGGGAGTTAACAGACAAAAAATCATTAGCTCTGAATGATCAGTGTCGCCTAGTGCATATACGACGCGGATACGGAAACTTGGGTAGATGCTTAAGCGAATAGACGAAGAGTAGCATGTACATGTCTAGTGAGTCGGTCAGTTACAGGATGGCGTGCTAGGGATGGGAATCACAGGAAAAACCAAAGTCGTAACTGATCGAAGCGACATCGTTGATGTTGACACACTCGATTCAAAAAAGGCGAAAAGCGTTGAGTCCAAATGAACAATTAAGATTAAATAAGACAAAATAAAGTTAAGCAAGGCACCAAGGCGTACCCGGTCTCTCTAGGCTTCTTTCACACATCCACGGTACATGCTCACAGAGATAAACATATATCCACTGATGTCATTCGCTAGCAACAAGACGAACAACATCAACATCAACAACAACAATAGCAGCAGCATGGTTAATGTTGACCGACATTATTATTGCCAGCCAGCAAGGGAACATACAAGTCATAGACATATCAAGCATGATACCTACCTTACCCTCGAGAAACGATAAGGCCAAACCCATCACGGCCGGCCGGGGTGCAATGCTCTCTCCGATCGGGACCAATTCAAGCAACAACAACAATAACAACAACACCAAAACGGTTGGCAGAATAAGCACAGCTAGCATACGATTCGACTGACAACAACGATACTACCTAGCACCGTTATAACAACGATACATATATATATATGATACCAATACTAATCAAATAGAAACATTTGCGTGTAAGGTTTCCAAGGGTCCGGACCCAGCCTCGATCGATTTTGTAGGTTCGCCTACGATCAGTGACCTTCCGCAGCAATCCCGAAAGGTCATAATCATCATCCTAAGCCGTGAACGTTCGGCTTTATTCAGGAGGATTGATCCTTTTTTTACCAACCTGTCGAACCGCCGCTGCCGCCTCCTAAGTGATGTTATCTTGTTCTGTCACAGTGATTCACATCGATGAGGACAGCCGTTGTGCCTACATCAACGTGTCCTGCAAGGCCACTACATCTCTATATTTAGTCCCGATTTATCGACGACATGATGGTAGTCGACGTCGCCGTTCGTTGTCAGATATCGCTAAGGAAAACGCCACAGCGAGCTAAGTGCAGAAATGTTCTGGAAATAATCAACACAATGCCGCTAATACGGACATCTGCTTTTGTCGAAATCCAAAGGATGCGCCCCTACGGCGTACACTTGGTGATAGCTAACATATTTCCGCTGCAATATGCCTCTTACTTATAGCTCGATGGGACCAAATGATAAAAAATCGATGAAGCTACTCTGCATATATATCAACAACATGAACAACAATGTCACAGTAAATATGATAATATGAATTAATAGCGATGATACAAATAACCACGAATAATAATAATAATAATCATTGGTATTGCAATTATATTACTAATAATAGTAATAAAAATAATTATTATAACAATTATAGCAGCGATAATAGAGGCCATTTCATAGTCATCAGAACAAAACTCCGCTAACAAATCCGATAACAAACGAAGGCTTTCTCAGATCTATAAAGAACAAATGGAAGTAGTATAATACAGCAGTATAATATTGATGATGATGATAATGATGATAATAATAATAATAATAACAATAACTGTAGTATAACCCTAATAATTATAATAATGGATATATTGACACAACATAGACGACCATCACTGACCCTCGTAATACATCTAACAGCAGCAGCAGCAGCAACAACAGCAACATCAATAACATTTACTTATAAGGAGAGGCAGTGACAACAGCAATTGAAGTGAATTGACACCACCAGACGACAGCACTATCCGAACAGAGGCAAAATCTGAGGCGGAGAGAGGAATGATAATGGATCTTGATTATAATCCTAAATCCCTTTTGGCAGATGGAGATATCGAAATGTATGATATTCCATTTAATTGCTAATTTACGCTTATAGCCGAGCTCGGCAGAGTTCTTACTATGTAATGGAAAATGGACGTTGATGAACGCGTTCGTATTAAGTTTGTGAAAATGCTGAAAGCTAACGAGAACAGCTCGCTGGCGTGAGTGAAATTATAAGCAATACAACTGACGATAAGATAATAATAATAATAAGAATAATAAGAAACAACAACAAATGAAGCGGGGAAGACGGAGGTACTCAACAAAAATGTACTCACATACTGTACGACGCACACATACGTGGCGATTAATTATAACAATTGTGGTTGCAATGAGAATAGCGAAAATAATTCAAATACACACAGGCACGCACAGACGAGTAAGTGGATAATGACTATTATACAAACAATGCACATGATGATGTGGCAATGATATACGGCGCAGTTCACCTGAGTCGCCGACCTGCAGACCCCCGCTGACCCATTGATCTGCTGCAAAACAATGACAACAACTATTGGAACATATACGATGTAGAAGCAACCACCACAGCTCCGAATGGAACCGAATGCCGCCACATCTTCTACATTCTAATGTTACGTCGGAGGAAGGCATATAAATATATATATATATATATACATATATATGTGTGTATATATATATATATACATTATATATATATATATATATATATATATATATATATATATATATATATATATATATATATATATATATAGAGAGAGAGAGAGAGAAGTTTGAAAATAATGTATTTGTTGATTCAAAGGTTACATGAGCAATAGCGTGGGAATGAGTCGCAGAGTCATCATACGAATTCTATGAGTTGGCGCTTCCTTGTCGCCCGTACTGAGAAGATTACATTACGATAGCAATGACAACAACAACAGCAACAGCAACAAAGCACTGATCTGTCGATGAGAGATCTGCCACGGAAATGATGATTTTCGTCATGAATGAAAACAGTAATAATAATAACAACAACAACAATAACAACAACCACAACCACAACCATAAGAAGAGTATAACTAATTAGTAACGCGAAGGTGACTGATGGTGGTGTTGGTGATAAGAGCAACTATGTATTACTAAAAACTACTACAATTACTACTACCACTACTTCTAATTGGCCTAGTCACATTTGTGTGTGGTGTGTGCATGTATGCGTATGAAGGTGTGCTTGACTGTATGTTGTGTATGATGATTCGAAGTAAGAGTCGTAATCCGTAAGGGGAAAAAAATTAACGAAGTATCTGACGAAAGAACACTGAACGATAAAATGAGGAGAGACAGAGAGAGAGGTCGTGGGGTAATGGTGACAGGTTGACGAGATGACTATTGAAGATTTCGAGTGGCTGATGATGACGACGACGATGATGACGTTTAATTCCGAATTTCGCTACCGCCTGCCAGCGTACGTGGACCGCGCCGCGGGAACCGTGACGCTTCTGCCAATCGATATTAATAATGATGACGTTGTGGTGGTCCTGCCGAGGCCAAGCCAGAGAAGAGCTGGGAAGGTATCGGCAGATAGGAATCGGTTGCGAAGCCCCGGGACAAGGCCCCTATGTCCCGGCGGGATTCGCGGCCTCGGTCCATGCACGTTACGAGCATCTGTACCACATAGCACTGTATGTAATAACGCAGCAACGGATTGTTTGTTGACTATTTGACTAATTGACTTGAATCGTATATATATATATATATATATATATACCATTGATTAACCATGCATTGAATTAAACTTCATTCAGCAGCTTAGATGTTAAGAGAAGACAACACTGACTGACGAGAGGACGCGGTCCTGTTTAGATGCGAGATCACGTAAACAGAGATAAACGAGCGAAAGTTAAGAACAACATCAACATCAACAACAATAATAATAAGAATGATGATCTTACTAACAATAATAATAATAATAATGACATTAAATAACTATACATAATAATATTATAATGAAAATAAATAAGATGATGATAATAAGAATAATAATAATAATAATGACGACAAGTATACTGACAATAAAATAACATAAATTGAATTATACTAATGATAGTTATGACAATAATAATAATAATAATATAATAATTATTATAACGGTAAGAACAATGATATATTATAATTATAAATAACAATAAATATATGTAAGGCGGAACAGATGGGAAGACGAAGAATCCAGACTTAGCTTATGCGGGCTAATTCATAGAAGGCAGCAAATCGACAGATAAGGCCCTTCTTATATTATTATCGTAGTGGTGTGGAATAGCACTATTTTGATTGACTTCGTATGAGTGATTGCGTCTATTATTACCAACAAAACAATATAAATAATAACAATAATAATAATGCATTAGAGCTATTATTAAGGTTCAGCAGACGATTGATTTTAAGATGTTGGATCTACATTATTATTATTATTCTGATTATTATTATTATTATTATTATTATTATTATTAACGAAGGAAAAGTGCAGAGCAATTGTATAACCATAATAATGTTACTATATAATAATGTATTAAACCAAAATGCTTGTGGTAATGTTTAGGCTTACATCGAGAAGACTATGCGTACAACAGTGTATCTATGTAACTGTATCTATGTAATCAGACTGATGATTGAATACAATAAGTTCTATAAGAATCATAATTACAATGATCATAGAGTATTAGAAATTGCCAATTGAGCACATAGTCGGAGTGAGTAAGCCGAAATCATTACTTAGAGGTATCCCGAGCTTGCCCCGTTATTCGTTAAGGGCAGTATAGGTTGACCTCGACGACCTTAACTCCACCGTTTTCGCCTAAAAAAATAGGTCCAAGGACCCACCTCACTCACGAACTTCTTGCCCTTCAAACTTCCTACCCGCCAAACTGACCGCACATTTAATCTAGCCGCAACAGGTCCTCAAGAAAATCAACGCCTCCTCTGCCTCCCCATACATAGTTAGTTACAACTGTTTTTTGATATCGCGCATCTATCAAACTATTCAAAGAGTGCTTGTTGACTTCTTCATTGCACAACCGTTATGCTTCAGATTCAGACGATTTGTGTATTATGTCTCCCCACACAATTTTGCTGTACTTTCCTTGTTCTCTCAACCACGTCCCTATCCTGAAATGACAAAAAAAAACACGTTATGACCTTCGGTCTGGGAATAAGGTGCAGAAGAACTACCGCTCAGTCTGTGACTTTACGGCTGCTACTATGTATTACTGTAAGGTTATACTCATTATAGTATTCGTATTATTATTATTATTATCATAGTACTGATTTACAAATCACAATGATTATGAAGATGATGATTATTATTATGATTGCGTGGACGGTATCGAAGAGGCAGAGCATTACATGGAACCTATAATGATAATGACGACAAAAACGCGGTACGTCAAGGGTTCGAATGAAATGTGTTATTATTGCACTCTACACAATCATGTGACGGTCTCTGATCACACGATCGCTGTATGGGTGCCTGTGAATGCAGAACTACAGATGGAAGTATATATATATATATATATATATATATATATATATATATATAGGCAAGTGTCTCAAGAAATGAAGCAATCTAGATGCTATAGCTCATCGGTTTACAGCTCCACCTACGAAACCGCCACTTTCCTACCATACGACGCATATACACCCATATATATATACATATATCTCAGCCCTCAGTTATCATTATGATAATTATTATTCTTAATTGTTATCATTAAGAATGTTACAACTCTTATTATTATTATTATTGTAATTATTACTATTACTACTACTACTGCTACTATAATTCCCTTTCTATCCAATCTCACCCCTGCGGCCATATGTCTGTTCCGGTTGCGTCTTTGCTGACTAATAAATAATAACAACAACAATTAAAAAGCAGTCGATAGTTATAGTGTACATAATATTATGATAATTCACACTTGCTACTAAGAGCTACCATATACATGACCCCCCTCCCCCCTCCCCTGATGACGATGACAAGAGACAATAACAAGAGCTGAAAAATAAATAAGTTATTATTACGAGAGAAAACTGGACGGGATAGGCAAAGGGAACAGAGATAATGAGAATAATTAATAAATAGGGGAAACGTGTCCTAAATGGCGCTCGATGGAGATTCGCCGCCATGGAATTAAGGACACAACAACAGCAGCAGCAACAACAACAACACGAACACAAAACTACAATTGAAACAATGGATGCTGATGATTATAATGAGCACGAGGATACAGGAGTGAGAGAGAAAGAGAGAGAGAGAGAGCCTAAGAGAGCGACAGCGAGAAAAAGAAAGAAAGAATAAGGGCGAAATAAATTAAAAAGAGTAAATAAATACTTGTAAACTAAAATTACTGCTCCACCGTGCATTCTCTGTCCAACGTTAGATATTCAACGGGTATAGGCATATATATATATATGGGTGTTAGGTGACAGGTTATGTGGGACAGCTGTTGCTGTTGTTGTGCTATAGGTGATTTTCTCATTGATTTATTGAATGATAGTAGTGTGTCGTGCGTTTGTAGTAGCATTTCCTCAATGATATGTACTTCTCCTTGTTGCTCTATCTGACTGCGCTTGTGGCGACGATGAATATATAGAATGAGTAGGGTAATCAATTTGAATAAAGCGCTCCGGGTTTACGTCAGAGCGAGCTGGCATATTATAATATTTCGCTCTCGTTTTGAGATTTGTAAGCTTTTTCAATGAGGTAAAAATTGTAACAAAGCAAAACAGTTTAGCGCCATGTTTTAAGTGGGGGATACGACAAGGTCGTGGTATCAACTCATCTTGTCAAGTTTTCCGCAAGGAGCGAGTACCGGGTATCTCAGCATGAACGGTAAGTACCGTACTAGTAACAGATTGGAAAAGGGTTTCTAGTTTTTAGATCTCCTTGGTGATCATTTGAGTTTATCGCTCGATGACTATAGCTAGCTACATAGATCTTAAATTAAAATTCGCATACAATTCTGGGTATGTGTGTGTGACCAATATAATACATAAAATGTCGAATAAAATGTCCAATCCGAGAAATATAATTATCTCTTCTTGCAAAACATTCGATAACAATTCCATAGCTGTCCCCAAAAACCTAGGCAGGTCTAACCTACAACTCGTTTGTTTAACCAATGTTTTTGTATTATACATAGAAGTGGGCTTTATATTGCATGTTTAGGCTTTCCTTGTACATGCAAATTGGTCAAGCCCGGTGGCGTGTTGCATTCGAGTGCGCCTCGGTGAAATCGAAGGAGACACGTACGTGCACGGGTTCAATCCCCACCGTTGCAAATTCGCATTTAAAAAGGGATCCGTCCGATGAAGCCTTATGCCGAGAGCAGTTGTACCACGGACTGAGTTAAATGTTTAAGGCTGTGAGTCAGCCCGAGAAATATTATTTGTACATGTAAATTGACATATTGTCGATGTCCCATTTAATAGAGCAAAATTGTGTTCGCTTCTTATATATTAGTGAAAAAAAAGCCACAATCAAGATGCGATATTTAGATATCGATCGCTGTTTCGACCAATACTGACGTTTCAATCACTATTGTGTGAATAGCTCCACTATCACCGTGACGGCAGTATTACTATTGATGGTTGTTATTACACCGCTGTCACGTCACATACGTGAAAAGCGTGTATATTCACTCAAGTCGAATGAACCATAGTATATATAAATATATATATATATATACCTATACCAAGGACACAGACCACACTCCCGAGATCGTTGCTACAAAACGACGTGGGACAAGGCTCAAGCGCGGTATCACTCTAAATCAAATGGCCAGGGCCGTTTTTAAGGAAGTCTAAATTCTCTGTCGAGGTTCCTTTACCAAATATATTTGCTCACAGTTTTCAGGATGGAATTCTCCCGTCGTTCTTGAGAGAGTCCATAGTGAAGGCTATTCATAGGAAGAAGGAAGCACATTGATTATTTGAAAACTGCCACACAGACACACACACAATATATATAAGGTTCATCGCAGGTGACATATACCGCTTTTCGTGCTGTCGATCCCCAGCTAGAGGGATGCACAACTCCTGCGACTATAGCCATGATTGGACACCCGCGAACAACACCTAATGGCCTCTGGACGAAGTGTACCTGGATTTCCCACTTGTGTTTTATGGAGTAGTAGATCATCATATTCTTCTCGAGGCAATGCCATCTCGTGGGATTGGTCCTTGACTGATGGTTGGTTGATGCGGCTCGCGGCTCACGGGTCTCCGTTTCGTATTCGAAGTGAGTGATTGTCTGGGAGCGCCACGAGTCCCTCCGGAGTTCCTCCGAGCTATGCCTTGACCCTTCCATATAGAAAATCTTTGTACAACACCTAGGTATGCATTGCCGGCAACTACCTTGCGACTGTTGAGAGAAACCCTGCTCCACTAACATTCCGAGGTTGCCTTAATTTAATCCATCGTCCATCGCTCCAAGACGAACTAAAGAAAACAGCGGCGGCAATTAATTGAGCCATTAATGTTATAAATTTTTATTATTATTATTAATTAATTATTGATTATCCAGTTAACAGTAACACGCAAAATTGCATGAGTATTTATTTTGACCATTGACAAAATCAAGCTATCCACTTATTCAATAACATTTGTAGCTCTTAATTTGCTTAATAAAATATTGTAGCGTATTAATTTTGCATGTCTCATGTACACTCTCAACCTTGGAGAGAACATATATTGATTGAATGTATATAGTATGTATTTAAAGGAGGGTATATTTTACCACACTTTTAGGAGTATACTATTTCATAAATGACCTCACAAGGGACAATGCTTTCTACCAATCGACCTCTCTATTTTTTCATACTTTAAGAGCGACTTTCATCTAGCTCTGTGTAAGCAAACTTCCTTTGCTTTACTTAAGCTATATATTTACAAACGTCGTTGTTCACGTCTAGAACAGGCGGAAAGAAGTGTAATTTCAGTGGAATGCTTAACTACATCACCCATCATTATATATATATATAATATATATATTAATTTTTTTTTTCAAGCTGACTTTCAGCTGTTTCCTTATCTGATATATATATATATATATATATATATATATATCCAGCTGCCGGTGAGAGTCACCAGAATGGACGAAAATAGTTTATCTATTGATCGATCCGTCGATATTCTGTGGTCCTGTACAAAATGTACCCAATCAATAAATGCTCACAGCATGGCTCGCCGTGCTATAATCGAACAGTAACAACGGCCAACATTGGCAGCACTTGGCCACTTTTACTTTATTTAACCTTCTCCGTTAAACGGTGCCCCTCTCTGTACTCATCCATCCTATCGCGGCAGCCCCGGCCCGGAGGCCCTACAATTATCCACGAGAAAGTGCAACCACAATCCAAGCCATGATGACAACATGACGGCTGCCAGTTGGTCGTGCGAAAAACGGTGCCCGCTATAGGAATTATCGTCAGTTCGAACTGACGACTGCCAGTGTATACCTGTCTAGCTTGCTTCTTTCTGCACTCGCCACGGGGTCTTTCAGCAGCAGCGAGAGGGTTGCCCCAGCATGAGTGACTGAATGGGCATTGTATACGGCGGCACTTTCTCCGATGAAAGTCTCAGTGACAAGCCTTCTCACAAAGGGAGCGTTGCGCGGGTAATTTTCTATGTATGATCTTAATAATAATAATAGTAATAATAATAATAATAAATAAAGAATCGTGATCTTAGTATTACAATGCTTCTAAATTCTCCAAAGTGTAAAACACATCTACACGGAAGACGATGCTGTATCCATTTGTAAGCTCAATGATTGCTGTAAATCATATCCGAAATAGAATCTGATGTTATAACGATCTCTCGCAAGGTATAACTTCACTGTAGAACTGCCAAGGAGCCGAAGACCCGGAGAAAGTGAGCTTACGAGAGATGAGATGACAGACCAAGGGTCAGTCGTGGATCAAAAACCCTTTGCGCGAGGTTCGTCGCTGTAGCGTCCCAAATTTGCACGCGCTAGATCTCACTCCAAAAAAAGGTTTCACCCAATGGCTTAATGAGCTCGAGCTATTTATGTATGATTTATCGTTTATGTACATTGTGTATTGTTTATGTTGTATCGTTATCTCATCTTTCGCATCCATTGTATTCAATTAAGATCACGATTTTATTGTGCACATCTCGATATAGCAGACGGCCGAAGTGGTCCCATCAACGGCGACGCTTGATTTGTCCTTGGCCTCTGCAAAGCGCTCCCTACCCTCGCCTCTAACGGTTCCACAGCAGAAACAGCATCTGCAGGCACAGTCGTCGTCATAGCAGTTGGCCGGGTGGTTATCCTATTGCTGCCGATCGTTGACTGCCAGAAGAAACGGTGTCCGCGCGGATCTGTTGCGAAACGTCGCCACGCTCAATATTGGCTACCGCCTCTATTGAGCGCCAACCGACGATCACTGACGGACGTTCCCAACGTGCGCGGTGCTAGCCAGGAACACCTCACAGCAGGCAGGTGAGTTATACATTAGGAGTAACGTAAAGTAAATTTTAAGGGCTGATTCAAAGCCAACGTCTTCCAATGTCCACTGTACGATTGCTTCCGGCATTGCTTCATTACGGCGGACCCCTATATAAGTGCAAATCGACAAAGGTCTGAACAACGACGTAGTGGAATGAGCCGCTGAAAGTCAATTCCCGCCTTTGCGTTTCTTTCCTCACGAAATTAAGTGCAGCCGAAGATAACTCATATTCGTAAAAGGAACAACAATCCTGTGGAAAGTCATTGTACCAAATAACATGGGATATCATTCAGATCTAAATCATATTCTGAGTAATGTCGACGAAATACTGTGACATGATAATAATGTAGAGATGGCGGATTCCTTGTCAGGCTGTGCGAGAGTCTGGGATGGGTATATTTGCTTCATTGTTGGATAATAGACATCATTTCTGTTCATGTGTGCATTGTCGTACCGAAATGACCACGCGTTTTATTGATAAGAATATAGGTACGCTCTCTCTCTGTTTGACGTAATGAAGCGTATACCTTTGGTTCACTTCGACGAAAGGTGGGCATTTTTGCAAAGTGTTAATATGCATATCCTGGCAGCGTGAGCAGCCCCTTATCCCGGATACGTAACACGCTCGGTCCACAGCACCTGCTCTCATTTCAATTATTAAAGGCCCCAAGCCGGAGGGTTTGTGTCCCTCTCTCTCTCTCGCTCTCTCACTCACTCACAAGCACTACGGCAACATTCGCCGATGAATAATTGCAACACGACTTTCGTCAGCATGACAACGAGCAGGTGTAGTGTCTAATTCGTGAGGCGTTTCCTTAGTCAGGACAACCAGATCCAGAGCCGTCATGGTCCTGAAATACACCCTTGCTCCCCTAATTCAGATCTCTGATTCTGCCAGGATGCGTACGATGGGCCCCACCGTTCGCTCATTTTACATGGCAACGGCCGAGGCATGATCACCCTACACCCCCCTACACCTTACAACCACTCGCGGAGATCAGTCAATCTAGCGACGTAAGTGAATGTAAACTAGGCTGTACCAAAATGCCCAGAGTAAACCTTAATATAATGACCCAGTGAGTGGCAGTTCAGTTCTGTACAAATCATGCGATGTAACCACTGCTGGCATGCCGTCGAAATGTGTCCCGTGCACGACAAGAATCATATATCGTATAATGCTTGGGCACTGTGAACATTATGATTGCTGTCCGCCCTCTGAACGTAGCCGCATCGGACTACGCATGGATAGCCAAACACGGTTTGCAGTTGGTGATCGTTAGAACACACCCGGTGACCCCCGTGCGGGTGCAGCTATGGTGTTAACTGAGCAACCAAGTAGAGTCACGTACCGATAATGACGTGCGTGCATAAAGCTAGAAGTTGTGAGGTTGGGATACCCCACATCGAAGCTGCTTTGCAGGATTACCGTGAACACTTTAGCATCAACGTGTGGCGACGTGATGGTACGTTTACATGCGTATACGAGAATAAGGGCCAAATGTGCCATCAATTGGCGTATGGGGGTCTAATCCATTCGATTCCTCCTCTAGTAAATGGAGTGATACCGTTTTTCTTATTGCCCTCGCAAAACTTTCGGTGTACTTAGTCGCAAACGAATTATCCATGAACGGTATTCGGTTCGAACGATGGGCTGATAAAGCGTTCGTTTCGACAAAGTGACAAATATTCAATTCGTTTGAGACAAGCCTTTTGAAGAAGATAAAATCACATGTAGTCGTAGTTCAAAAAACTACAACCAGCCATTGTAGTGATAGTGTACCACAATCAGCGAAGGGAGAAATGATTCGGAAAACCAATTCAACCCTCTTACCTGGTAGTAAGATGCTTGCGCACCCTTTTTTGACGGGCGCAATGCCTTGCAGCATTTGGCAAACAAATAATTTGCTTTAAACATAACAATAATAATTAAACAACCACATTGAGATAAATGTGATGGCCTGACGTCCTATCTTCCTGAAGGACACAATCTCGAGGATCGCACAAATCGTACATTGGTATTTTTTCGTGTAGCTACGTGATAGCTTGTAAAATTGATGATGGTACCGTGTCGGAAAAAAAGGGCACGTTTGGAGAAAAACTCCCTTCAGCACACAGGAATATGAGATCCAAATGATTTCAGTAACCAGTGGTTCCACTCGGGAAACGATATTCCAAAACCCCATTGGGGTGTCATAATATTGCCATTATTTTTCGTGACTCCAATTACGGTCACTTGCAACAGGAAAAAACTTAAGATACCAATGAATTATAGGGAACGCATTACAAGCATTATTAAGGACAGACGTCGAGAATGTATAATATCATTGTGCTCCACATACAGTACACAGTTGTGCACCACAATTGTTGGGGGGGGGGAGATAGTCGAGACGATAATTGGATCCATTTAGTTAATGATGACGAGGATACGAATCGTTGTCTTGTGCCAGATGGGGAACGGCCACCATTGGCGACGCTGCGTACAGTTGGATGAAACGTCAGGTAACTACTTGGAAGAAAAAAAATCGACAAGGACACCCTATGTGTCCCGTCAGTTTACTGTCGAATGCGCTCGGCACAAACGACGAATGTGGAGGGCACATAATTGTAGGTAGCGGACGATAGTCACCTAGGCGCTAGTCACGTTCTGGATATACAGCCCATTATTTCAGCCTGTTACCTTTCGAGTGCATGCGACAACGGCACTCGACAATTGTCGTATGCTAGCCACAGACTGCTCCCTCGGTTGGATATAATGTTAACAAATGGCAATGGTCTAATATCGGATGATGACGACGCCTTATCAGTACTTCAGGTTGTATCCATCTGCAATTCACTTGGACAATACAGTGGGTGATTATCGTGCAGTTCGTAGACGTTCGTAGACGTGGCCGTCCTTCACTACTACTCTTAATTTAATGTGTTTTTAGTTTGAGCACATTTTATATAGATATTAAAGATTATGAAAGCGATCGAGCGACGTTCACTTTTCCGGCATTACTTACCTTTTGGATACTACTTCCTCGAGAATAGCCATTAGTGCACACACATTTCTGGGCAAATTTCAATTAAGGTTAAATTTGACCACATACGTAACTGTTACACGTCCTTGTCTAATTAGTCTGACTTTTTCTGATCGTATTTATAGCTGAGACGCGCTAGCAGCTGAGACTGCATGCAAAACATTAACTAGGTAAATATATAGCACGAACCAAGATGCGTATCTTCTATTTAGCCCATTGAACCAAGTCTAAAATCGGTGCTGCCGTTAAAAATCCATGTTAGATATAGGAGAAGGTTTGTAAATCAGTTTAGACGTTCCATATATAATATACCGGAAGCAATTCCATATGTTGAACGAAACATGTACAAGATATAAGATACCGTGATAAGTAATCTAGAAGTGAAGGGTTCTAGCTCACTTCAATCGAATCTTGTTTTGGCATCGAATCTTTGGCCTCTTGAGTTATGGCTGCGATATTTACATAGACTCGTCTCCCCACCCTCTTGCTAACCACGGGTCAACGATAATATGGCCATTGTCGATCCGACGTTGGATGTACACGCTCGATTCTTAGGCCGTAACCTATAATATTTCCCAAAATCGGCGATTGCTCGAAATCCCTTGAATTCACAAAAACAAACAGGTTCATATAATGAAATATGATGTGAGTCGGCTTATTGTAAATAGGTGTGTAAATGCCGGAGATTCATTTTAGTAACGTAGCAATGAACGCATTGAAAGTGAACTCATTTATAGCAAGAAACGTTGCCCCAATTAATAGTATACTCGTTTTGAGCCATACATAACAAATTTTCTGTATTCATACGATGTTGATACATCTGTGAACAGGGGGGGGTCCTTGTCGCAGTACCTTGTCAGAACGTAATATATATTGGAGGAGAACAGATTGAAGCCAGAGCGATACACCCGATCTATGTTACGCGAGTTTATTTTTAGTGAAATGTGCATTCTGCAGAAAGCTTCCAGCCCTGGAATGAGATAATTTGGGGGACCCAAAATCTTGAGGTCCATTACAGTGCAACTAGTCGTGTCCCGTTATGGGCTGTCGCTAAATATGAAATTCTGAAATTCGTTAGCTACCTATTTTCGTCCGTACGATGTTGTATATTGAGAGTGGTGAGAGCAAAAGTTTCGAAGTGCCGACTTCTCATAGAAAATAACCTAAGCCCATGTCGATACATGCAGTGACTACGGAAACTATAATGTCGAGATTTGCCAAATACTGTTTAGAAACGCAACTCAAATCCACTGGCAATTCTCGAAAATTCCATGTGCTCACAGTCTACTCGTGTCTATCAACACTCATGTTAAATTTACCATGAATTTGATCGTGATTGGCGAAATTCGCGATTTCTACGAGGTATAGCAGGACCGTATTTGCTTCTACCCAATCTATGAATATAACGTAATATATATTATTATAATATATATTATAATAATCTATAATCTATAATTATCTAGGAAAATAACGCTAACATACTTTTGAAACTGCCTTTGATCAAGCAGGATACTTTCTTGGCTATGTGAGTAGCATAGAGAACTGATGTAAGCAACTGTCAAATAACTACTAGCTAACATCACAAGTCGTTTATGAATCGGTAGCGAGGTTATGAAGGGTTACAGCCAACGCTTAGTGACGAAAATTTCCTCCTCTTAAAGAAAAAAATAAATACTTGATGGAATATCTCTGCTAACGGAGTGTACTAACTAGGCAAGTTGAAGTTTTTCTCTCTTTGATTGCGCTTCTTCCAATGAAATCAATTAGAACACGGCGTGGTGTTGGATAGTCCCTTAAGGTTCTCGGGCTGATTCTCAGCCAACATTTAACTCAGTCCACGGTACTGCTTTGAGCATCGCTTCGAAAGACTGATCCCTAAATGCAAATGTACAACACGCACGGATCGAAGCCGTGCACCCACGTCGCGTCTCCTCCGATTGCAAGGCGCACACGAATACGCCACGCCACCGGGATCGAACTGTGTTGGATAGTAACTTACCCAAAAAAGTTCAAAAGGAAATTTAATTCGATCCAAGTAGAAATTGTGTGTGTTCGACCTCATGCACACTCTTCAACTAGAGTCGTGAGTCCTCGGGGCAGGTTTTTCAAGAAAATATTGACACATATTTTGTTTGTTTCTCTCATTGCATGCTTTCAAGCTTTAGCCAGCTCGTCGAGCCCATATTGCCCGGATACAAGCATAGCGACCATTGAGAGTTACACGCCCAGAAACTACTTTCATATAGCCTCGAACCCACGAATCCGTCCGCGAGCATTTCTGATCTTAATTAAATTTCAGTCGCGTACAGCTCATGTATGCGTGCAAACCGTTACACGAATGCGGCTCTCCCAATTCGACAAAATGACGTTATGTCAAAACGTGTGTGGATTTTCTCCCTGACGCTTAGAACATCAAGGTGTGGCATATCTAGCCTCCCCTTGCTGATATTACCGTTCGCTATCATCATCATCATCATTGTTATGTCCATGACACCATTACGCGTTGACCAGAGAACTGAGAACTAACATTCATCCATCTTATTATTCAACTCGTTTTGTGTACCATTCAATATTCTGTGCCGTGTCAGCTGGCGTACACTATACTACAGATATATTATTCTATATATATATATACATATATTCTAAACCCAATGTCCAGCAAGAATTACAATGGTCTATACTTTCGCACCGTAAAAGCTATCTGCCTCGTAAACACTTGTACTATTAGTAGTGTGGCAGAATTTAACGTTCGATGAACGCTATCCCAAATGCTCGGCACTGGGGCAAATAAGCGTATATGCTATGAGATGCATTATTTTCGACTGGCCTATAATCGTATCAAGCATGCTCACATCTTCCTTAAGAAGAAGAAGAATGCCAACGCGGCAGCTTTAGAAGCCAAGGTTTCCCCGCCTCCCCAACTTTGCTCCGGGTTCAACAGTTCATCGAGGTTTAACATCCTTGGTCAGCTATATGAATAGCTCCCATTTACATGATGGTGATCCCTGATGTCGACAGTTACTTCAGCTTCAGCAATGATGATTATGCGCTTGATCAATTCTGTATCGTGGTTGCTATGTCGACGTGAGCGCGTCCGTTTTCAGCCGTTCGTTCATTTCTTCTTCGAACAGCTGCGACTGTCGTCAGTAATAGCTCGGGTTGTCCAACCCGCCAGTCGGATCGCTCCCCTGACGAATCTCACCGGATTGCATCTGCCCTTGGGTTTCTGACCCTCGCGTGGTGTCGGCGCGAAAGTCCACAAAACAACAGCACGAGCCGTGGCTTCGGCTTCTGCCGCCGCTTCGAGAGTCAGAAGGTGACATATTATAGTTATTATTTATCTCCTCCTCCTCATCCGACTACCACTACTACCCGGTGTATTTCTGGGTGCCTTGTCAGATTATCAAATGCCACACATCGGGCAGGCGCTGAGTCAGATCGTCCGGTGTGTGCTGTATAATCGGCGACGTCACACGAATTCTGGAATTGTACTTCAAGTCCACCGTAGTAAATAAATGATGCTCTATTCGAAGGCGATGTTAGAATGTCGGCATATTGACGTTTACTAGCGAGCATACGAATTTTTTTCGGCCGCCTATGTTTATGAATGTTTTAGAATACACGATTGTGTTTAAACCCTGAGAATGTTTGTTGTACGATCTGAAAGGGATCTCACTAATCTAGTGGAGTATTGGACGATGTCGTCGACGTCCCATTTTCATGATAGCATAGTCAATAGTTCAAGGCAGCCTCACACCACAACGTGACATAACGTCGGTCCAATAATGGATTCGGAGATCATTTCCGTGAACAAAAGCTGAGACCGTCACTGTAATGCCCACTAAAAAGCCTATGTACACTTTAAATTACTTGGTTGCGGTTATCTTACACTTTTGAAATATTTAAAATGCATAGAATACATATTGGGATCAATGTTCAACATAAAATAAATCACAAGTCAATCGTCGGCTGTATGCCAGCTAATGTGGCAAAAAGACGCCAAGAGCCATAACTAGATAAACGTACAACAGACTGGCAGCAGAATACAATTGTAAATGTTATATTACAAGAAGTACTGACCCGCTGATTCAAATGATCATCACTTGGTGTGGGTGGGTCAGAAATGTGTCTCCGAAAAAAGCAGATGACCACCCTCGTCTCTCTGTCATACCATACCATTTGTATGCCTAATTAAGAAGGCTCGTTTAAGCTTAACGTTCAACAACCCCAAGTACGCCCGTTGAACTTGAGTGAAGTTCCCATCATTGTCCAACACGTCAGCCTCCCCTGGAGTAATTAGAAGAAAAGTGATTCCAGTAGTCACTCGGTGGCTCGTAAGATTGAATGATGCACTAAAACTGCATCACAACGCAGCGAAAATATAGCAATATACATATATATGTATATATATATTCCTTTAACTGTGCCTATGAAAATCGACCCGTCAGTGCAATTGCGATTTTGGATAATAAACCAAAATGGTATATAACGGTGGATCGGACAGCTAAATCTCAGCCTTTAGAAAGTCGGCCACCGCAGCTTTAAAACGAACCATGACACAGAGCTACTTAACATGAATGGGTCAATAATAAAAGTAAAGTAACTATATACGATTTGTATCAGTTCGTTTTAGTTCTGCAGCACGAGTCCCGTTTATGAATAGATATGGAATTGGGGGCAGTCTCACCACTTAATGGAGTATGTTGCCTGTCACTACAACAAATACGTGTCGCAAACACTTAAACACGGGGACTATGCCAAATCGCCTCCGCCAATCGTCATATGTCGTGCGGTAGGCAGCATTTAAGAAATAGTAGCCCCCAGCCCCCAGCCCCCCCCATCTCGCCACGATCAATACAGCATTTCTTTTCACCAGGAATAGGCACAGCTGCTCCGCAAATAGATCGTGCGTAGTTGTTGTTTATTATTAAACAAATGGGACTTCTGCGAACGCCGATAAGAAGCTTATATATATATATATATATATATATATATATATATATATAGATATCGTTTCTTCTGCCCTTCGTGCAGAGCCTCTATCTCCATTCTATCCGCCTCCTCACGTTGCGTTTCAGGGCTACAGTCTACGAAAGTCACTACTTCGAAGCGACGACAACAGCCACAGTTACAGCAGTAGCATACAGGAACTTCTGGCCGTGTCAGAAGCTCATTATCCGTATTATCGCGACTACACGTTCGTCGAACCCAAGAAAAAATATCTCTACACAGAAAAAAAACATGGTCAGTGTCGCTTAGCCTGCTCCACCCTCATGTTTGTCCGGGTCCGGAAGTTGCAGGGGCTGCTCAGCTCTGATTTCCGATTCTAGTCGACAGAAACGGTGTTGAAGGCGTTCTGGCGTGTTAAGAACGCAGATAAATACATATGTAACAGCTCCGAGTGCTGATGCTGTTGTTGCCGCCGTTGGGCAGCCTTAGTTCTAGTTCTGTTCCATAGGTTCTCTGTTTCGGAAGTGAACGTCGCTTGCTAAGTTTTGTTGACCCTCGTGTTCTGTCTGATTCCTGTAAGAATTTCTCGGATCTGTTACTTGCATAATATGCTAAAACGCGTACGAGCGCAGATCAGCTACTCGAGCACATATTCATAAGTAATACAATACAAAAAATTAAGTGACGGCGGAAACGCAGTAAGAGAACTGGCGAGACACACATCACCACCATCATCAATTATATGTTATGTTACAGTTATTGTTGTAACGGCCACTGTTTTGCTGCTAGCAAATAATGGCCGACCGCTCCGGCCCGGCCACACAATAAATAAACGAATGAATGAATATATATATATATATATATATATATATATATATATATATATAAAAGAAAAAAAATACACATTTTATACATTTTCGGTGTAAATGAGAAGTGATATGGTATAGCCGACAGTGAAGTCATATGAAGACTATTTTCAGTGGTGCTGATTCTCGTACTTATACGATCGAGTGCGTGTTTGTGTGAGCTGCTGTTGTTGTTATTGCGCGGCATTTCCTGTGTCTACTGTCATTGACATGCTACCCTAAAAATGAGATATATCAATTAGAGTGCAACTCCCTATTCAATTGCTGTGAGAATAACATTTTTTGTCGTTGTTGCAAATGAAATTAAATCGCTCAACCTAGAACATTGTGACTTGTCGTATTCCGAAGCAAATTCGATATTTGGTGATCATCATGATTTCGTTTATTTCACCAAGAGATGTTATGGATTAGAACGGGTTAAAAATGGAAATAAAATGGAATGAAATGAGATAAGGTAACAATATTGACAGATATGAGCTAACAAATAATTCAAACGCGGGTGCCTCATCTTAGGATATAGTTATTATTATTATTATTATTACTATATACTGTATTGTACCTACATATATATATATATATATATATATATATATGGCCTCTTCGTACCGAGGTGTGACCCCATCTAGTTAAGACTGAGTAATATTTAAAATTATTTTGAATTCGTCGATGAACTAAGCAAATTTTCGAAACAATATTTTCTCACACAAAGCTGGGTACAGAAATCCATGCTTCATGTACCAGCCCTTGATAAAAGTCTGTGCGTGGCCTGTAATCATCTACACAATAACGGAGTAATGCTACAATATACTCGTATAATAATAATAATGCATTGATGAATGACAGTTGTTGAGTTTTCGAAGAAGAGGCATAACAATCAGTGCGTTGCTCTTGAGCAGAGAACGCCAGAATATATGAGAAGGCTCTTTGAAGATTCGATGGTCGCTCATCGTTACAGTCGATGGTGTTAATAGTCAATTTAATCGGTGATTTCTTTTACCTTCGGATTCGACCGTCCATCTTCGGATAATGTCGGCCCTGGACGACAAAGCAGCACCAGCATATTGGCTACGCGCTTAATTTTTCCTGTTCGATTTTCTGCCTATAGCTCCAGAAGATAGTAGATTTTATAAATTGTACAGCTTGGAGAAAATTATTAGCGCGCTCTTTGAAATACTCAAATAAAAGCAGCACCCTCGTTGCCGATTACCACAAGGACAAGTCATCATAATAACAATTATTATTAGTATTCGTATTATTATTATTATTATTATTATTATTATTATTATTACTACTATTATTTCTTAACTATGGCATGCGAATGTATTCTACTAATTGCCATAGTTATTTAACAAGCTTGATTATTGCTCAATCAATTTGACCTGCAAGATGTGTGGTTGATTTCAGGGCGGAACGCTTTCGCCTGGCATCTGACTCGGATTATTTGGAAAAGCAATAATAGGTAAGTACATAACGAAGTCCAAGCAAGTTTATGCCAGTCATGTTATCAATTGGTTAACATTGTTATTTCCATCGGATGGGATTTTATGAGGTTTCAAGTTTGCCCGCTTGTTTCCGCAACAGCCAAACCCGAAAGCACAGGTAATTGTTGATTGTCGTTAGGGAAATCCAGTCTTAATAAACCTGAATTATCGGACGGAATAGCTGCTCACCGCGTGGATTGTTTAATAGGTCGACATCATGGAAGATAGACCGGGTATTTTGCTTCTCTTGAATTTCATGCTGAGTACTCATATATGGTTCTTCCTTAATAACCGTATCACATTTGGACAGAACTTTTTTCGCTCTTATTTGCAGCTTAAATTAAATATGCTACATTAATGATAAAAACAAATGATTTCAAGGTCATCTAAAGGCATAACTCTCAATAGATTTATGGGGTAGGCTGACACCCGTTGGTGCGTTTAAATAACAAATGGTGTTTAACTTCAATCTGCCATTCATATATAATACAATTCTTATATTTATCGTCTTCCTTGCAATAGGTCAAAGTAGGAAAGAAATTGATTTGGTTGACTAATAATTGTTAGCCGTTTGTTTGATTTTTATTGTGTCAATATATCCACCGACGTCCAAGCCAACTTGTGGAGTCTTTAAGGTACACTAGGATCACATTGGTAAAACGTTCATTCGCTCAGCACTAATTTATCTCATTACCTTTCGAGCGAATATTTAAGAGCCCCTAAAATTATACATATATATACATATATATAATCTTTGGCAGTAATTCTTTTTGTAAACTGCTTCTTGTGTTCAGCCAGTGCCCAACAGAACGATCGGATGAATCTTTAACACGCATGATATGACTAATCACATCTGTATTCCAACAACGTTTTCTTGATTTGAAGGCACAACTTCTTTGTGTGTGTCCATAAAATACTATGGATTTAGTACTTTTTTCTCTCAATTGAACCCAAAACACGTAACCCATTAATACTCAGAGATGTATTTCATAGAGCGCAGCCTTTGATTTCATCTCGCTTGAGTAACCGTCCAGTAACACCCGTAATTGATCTGTATGGCCTAGTACAGATTTAAGTAGTCGTTTCTCGGAACTCTCTCAATGGTACTCCTACATCATAACAAATTGAACAAATCCAATGAATGTTTGTGCGATGTCTATAACTTGTCCTCAGCAAAATCAACAACAGCAGCAGTAGCAGCAGCGAAGCAACGCAGCGAAGCGACCGTAAGACTGGGATCAGTGCGAGGATGCGTTCGCTGGCCTGGTTCGGCTGTATGGTCGTTGTCATCGTTAGCACAACGTCGCTTATCTCTGGCGCCGAGGGACATATATTTGCCCGATTTATTCGCCGATGGTCAGGATCTTCGCATTATGATGACGGCTGGCACGACGACCATGACGAACCCGAATGGCAGCCATGGACAGCTACGAAAACAAAGACGATCGTAAAGTTAGTATCGATCCCGGAACAATTATGTCTGTTGATGAGGCCGCTGCGAATGGATGAGCATACGGAACTAAATGCATAGTTTTTTTTAGGGGCGAGAGCGATAAATTGTGTTTCGGAGTATAAGGGCGCCTTGAACTTGATCGACAAAAGAGTGCAGGTGTGCCGTGGGCTACCTTGATAATTATATTCGAACAAGCATCACCCGTATGCTTGTTGTTTATTGGTAGATCGGTTGTAATTAATTCGTCTCAAGTCGAGTGTATTTCTAGGTTTCTTTGTAAGAAAAGCCCGCATGTCTTCAAGTCTAATGTAGTGTAGAACATAACTCTGCTTGGTCGTCTCATAGGAATCAAACGTTTTTCGTTATTATATTAAAAACTCGGTATACATATATATGTATATATATGTATGCATATATATATATATATATATATATATATATATATATATATATAGTGGTCGTCGGTTCTCGGCTTTGTTTAGCCGTTACGCACGACTGTAGTAGACAGGGCCAGTTACGACGAACGGCTTATGCAGCTTTGGTGTTTTTTTTGCCATTGCGCCAAAATTGACTGTATCAAAATAAAGACACAAGAGCGATAACCGAAATAAGCTATTGTATTCATCGCGAACGAAGGTCGATTTCTTTCAAGGGAATCACCAGACGTAGCTAGAAACAGTCACGGTAAATCCAACCTCGTTGACGATTCGTCTCAGAACACTTTGTACAATGAACAATTTCAAAGGCGAATATTAGCCGCTGACGAAACAGTCGCCCGGTGACCGCTAAATAGAAAACACATGACGGTATACACCAGAAACGAATGCCCTGTTCAAAACGAGCTAACATAATCCAAGTTGAACAGCCCAAAAAGGAACCCGCTGTCACAGACTCGATTATGCTCCTCATAACGAAGCGAGCGAGAGAGAACTTTGTAGAGGACATCTAGCCAACTGTTCCAGTATTTTTTCCGCTCCAATCCATTACCAGTCATTGCACTGTCGTACAATGAAAGTGTACAGATTGGAATTCACCGTTATCACGTTCGGCCAGGGGATTATTATTATTGTTGTTGTTATTTCCATTCGATTTTATCTCTGACAAACATTACTGTTATATATATATATATATATATATATATATATATAACAACACCACGGTATGCTTTCCTTCTACAAACAAGACATTTTACTGTATTTACAGCAAATGCTATATTTTCTGTTTTTCTTTGTTGTCCTTTCTTTTACTTTGTTAGCTAATTAGTGTAAGATTTTCCTGCGGTCGATCCTTGATGTACAAATGTTTAATAATAGATTCTGTAACGGTTGCATTTCGCACGTGAAAGTCTTCGATGAGCTTAAACTTAACTCATTTCACTGATATCTCATTACAGGATAAAGCCAGTGATCAAAATCAAGCATGTGGTAAAGGAGATACCCGTCTATAAAACCGTCAAAGTTTATAAAACAATCCCCATCTACAAGGAAGTGCCTGTTGTAAAAGAGGTCAAAGTCGTGAAACATATACATGTCCATAAGAAGGAACTTGTAGACATATCACCTAAAGGTTGGGAGGAAACGATTCCAGAAACGCATGGAGTCTATTACGGTGAGGGTATGTATACAATACGGGACGTATAGATATATGTGTATTGTATGTATATAAATATAAACATTAATCATCGGATGCATTGGCGCTTCGTTGCTTTTCAGGTACAACCACTCTTGTCCCTTTATTAGCTACCCAGATTACTCCTCACCTACAAGGTTATATTCGTTTTGTAAAACCGGCTGATATATATATATATATATATATATAGCCGGTTTAAACTAACCTGGCAATTCCAGATCATATTTTTTGGCACTTTTCCACTCGACTTTAGCTACGGACCTTGCACCAAATAAATATATATAATAATACCACGCTTTAATGTTAAGTGGTATATGTGAATATTTCCTAAAATTTAGAAAATCGGCACTTTTCTAATATGATCTAATGTTGGCGCAAAACATTTTTCCTCGTCGTGAATACTTAGATATTATTTTATTTTCATTTTGAATTATTTTTGATTTTGGAAATAATCTCAACGCCCTCTATAACACAATATGCCAATTCATCCTGTTCGACATTCTCAACTTGACCGTTCCATGTGAGTGTGCCTGAAGTTATCTTAAGTTTAATGTATATATATATTATTATTGGATAGAGCATTTTTCATTGGTTATTATTATAGCTATTGTTCAAGCATGTCTTCCATTGTATTAACACTACTAATCTCATTTAGAAGTGATGTTATTGGCGTCAAATTATACTCAAGTAAGACTAAATTGAGCATTGATATGAAGAGCAACAATACTTCAAATCAAAGAGTTAGAAAACGAGAAGCTCAGAGCCAAATAGAAACCAATCGCAACATTTGAAGAAGTTTCGAAAGTTCTCAGCACTTTGCGCTCACTTCAGATGTGGATTTTTTTTTACCCTCTAAGAAATAAATCAACGATCCACAATTTGAGGTAGATCCCCTAACTCTTATCCCTGGCCACTGCTTTGTATTCAGGTCACTCTGACTTGAAATGTCCTTCTAGGACATGCGATAGCATGTGAGCATGACAGATGTGCAGATCTAGAACGAAACTTGTAATCCCTTTGATCTAAACTGTCCATCCCATTTACGATCGGGTTAAATTTAGGTAATTAAACTGCACGAAGTGACCTCGGTCGATTACAATGCATTGTCCTTTTACGGGGCGTAAACTAACCAGGTTCAAGAAACCAAAAGTTTGGTGCAGTCCAGGTGGACTCACAGAAATCGAATTGCGGACGCAGTCCAAAATGCATGAACTTATTTTTAAGTTCTTCTCAAGATTACCGCTTGTTCGAGGTCCCACGTTGAGAGCGCACAGTTTTCAACCGTCAATGAGACACCGGATATATTTAATACGAAGGGTCTTTTAACAGAAAGCGAACGAAGCAAAGTTCTTGGTAATCGTAATGTGATCGATCATTTCGAGCATTCGCAAAACCTAATCGTTCATGCATCTCACGACATAGCTTTCCCTGTATAGCTGTAGATCATACAATATAATATGTAAATTATCATGTAGAAATCATTCGGCGGGGCAGGCTCACCCCATCATGTACTTGCATGTCATCCCTGTGGGAGTTGTTTGTTGGAGAATTTCTCCTGAACTGCCAACTTCTGAACTGCAACTATCGTTGTCCCCTATTTCGTATGAGACATACAATGTATTGTATGCATGTACGTCTCTGTATATATGTATGTCTGGATGGGCATACGTTGGTGGTACCGTGAAACATCTGTATTGCGCTGGTGGGTGGATGTATCTGTCCCGGCGTCCATTCTGCAGCTAAGCACGCTCCCCACGATCTCGTAGGAAAGGTCCACGGCGGTACGGTGAAGGATTCAGGTAGCGGAACACATCACCAGTGGCCGGCCAACGCCGAGGATCGCGAGAAGATTTGGAGTGAGAAGGGCTGGCAGCCGAAGGAGACACCAACGTACGCCACGACGACCTCGGCGACACATTCGACCGGTAGGCACGCTTGCCGCCTCCTAATATATGTATAAATAGATAATAGTTGACCTCCTCCTCCTCCTCGTCATATAGTGTTTTCGCGCCCTAATCGAATCTAACGGTCACTCGATTGGTACTAACCCTTTGGCACCAGCATTTTTCGCAGTAAATCTGATACTGTAATGTAACACGAGACTTTCCTTGCGACAATGAAAAGCGCGGCCACCAAACTGGAATGACCCCAATGACCCCAAAAGGCATAAGGATAATCACATCCAGAGCATTCGATCAAGCGTTTCCTATAAGGGCTAGCCAGCATCAAAGTATGTGCCGACCTTTGCGGCAAGAAATGTTTAAATACGTCTAAGACGAAAGGCTGATGATTACTGATGTATGTTGCCTTATTATATGATTTTGAAAAAAAGGTATTGTAGGAATACAACGATATTTTTCTTAAAATGCCTGAAAAATACAAAATTGCTGCCGGCAAAGTGAAGGAAAGATGAAAGCGAAAACGTGAGAAGAAATCAAACGGAGCATAGCGTCGATGGGTTTACGTAATGACAAAAATGGCGTTGTGCACTTGTCTGCATGCAAAGTTTCTTTACTGCAAGCCTTTAACGATAGTGCTTGCGATTGTAGACAGATGACTTCTTAATGGTGACACTGAAAGCGGCGCATCAAGGTAAACGGCTCCGTAGATTACACTCAGGGACAACAAATAGGGCTCGCGAAGCTCTTCTCCCAGCAGGAGTCGATGCTGAGTGGGATGGTCCATTTCCGGACTCTACAACATGGGAGGCCATGGACGCCGCACACTGCAACTTGTCTCGTTGGCAATTCACAACAGACGAGATTGTGGCCTACAAGGGTCCTTAGTGTTAGGTTGCTAAATGACTGACCATAAGGGCAGGGACTAACGAAAAGTCCGCTTGAGGCTTGCTACGCAGAACTGACAGGAACATCAGACAGGCATTGTTAAAAAGCAACAAGTGTGTTCGCTCAAGCGAATCGCAGGTTAAAGTAACGCCTCTTTATTGTGAGAAATCTACGGTCTGAGGAAAAACGAAAGTGTTGGTGAGTTCTATTAATATTAAATGCAAATTAACCCCTGCTGGCGAATGGATTAGTTGTAAGACTAATAATAAGATTCGAAAATGCCACTAAACGAGAATCGTATTATTAAGTACTTTCTCTATCTGTGACTAAGCTAAGTTATTGACTAACTCAACCACAGATCGAACAAGCACTAAACTACGACTAAACAATGTAGGTGTTTAAATCTAATGAGTGAAATGCATGAAATTATACATCTGACAGAGTACTTAAGCCAAGCAAGCTGCTTAAAGTCCAGTAACCGGGGTCGACGGTGGAATTTTATTCAACAATATAGTAATTAATAATCCTCATACCGATTATTTAACCTGGTGTTGACCAATTATATTTAAATATAATATAACTGATTTACGACAAAAGTTCGTGGTCCACTGTGAGAACAAAAAAAAATGAAATTCGAAATAATTCATGTCCTACTTTAAAGCGTTAGGCATCATACAAAAAATTGTTTCAATGGTTCAAAATGACCTATCTTAGAGGTCATTCAAGTTAAACAACTTGTCGCTACTCCTTGCCTGGTCTATGTACATAGTCAGTGCTCTGACCTCCGATACAATGTGTACAACATTTGTGTAACACGTTCATTTAGGTGCTGGCTGGGAAAATGGAAATGCAGGCTGGAAGACGGAATCATCTGTTGAAGGAAGTGACAGTGGAAAGCATTGGCTCCCTCCTCAAGGCTGGGTGCCTCCTCCAGGTTGGCAACCACCTCCAGGTTGGCAACCACCGCCCGGCTGGAAAGAATGGTATGTATACGTTCTAAAACGATTATTACTATTATTTGTAATTGTTGTAGTGTTAGTAGTACCTAATAGCTCTGGCCTCTCTACACCGCTGTATGGTCATGAGTCCCACAACACATGGGTACGTTAACCCACTTCAATATCGGCTATGTACTCGTAGACTGATTCATCCAATTCTCGGGATGCTCTCCCCAACACACGCGCACGAACAAGTTATCCAAAAAACGATCCTGCTATTTTTCCAATCAATCTCACACTATAGCTCAGCTATGAGCCACTGATTGCATTATTTCCATAGTAATTGTTCCTTATAATTACCTTGTCCATTCATCTTCCCCTTGTGTTCATTCCGGTGTTTCAAGGTACGATTAAGCCAGAGCTTCATGCCACTATAACAAAGAACTCGAAAAACTACAGCAACTACACGTCGTAAAAGCATCAACATTTTGCTAGAATTCTCAAGTATTGTACATATATACAAACATCACATTTGACCCAATGACTCAAAATCTACAAACCTAATAATTATATTTAAAACTTCACTATATCTCGTATGATCCTCGAAAATCGAAGCAACTTTCACATTCGAATGTGTCACAAATCCCAAACCGTAATCCAAACGGCCATCGAGAAGGGGCCGTTTTCAGATTACTTTCTCTGGGAGAGTCTTTACTTGTGTCGATTGGGTTCGAGGGGGACGTTTGTATTATATCTCTTAATATGTAATCGAATCTGCCCTTGCCTATCTTGTGCAACATAGTGTTTTCCTGTCAACTCACGGCCACACACGCAAACTAATCAGGAAAAACTTACCAAATTTCAAAATCGTCGATACCTATCACAGACATAATACACACTTAACTCACTTTAGATCATAAGATTATTATTACATAATATGTTCTGTGTATATCAGTTTCGGGTTTAATGGATACAGGTGACTTGTCTGTGCCAGGTTTTTGAAATCAACAGAAGTCTTGGCAAAATCAGAAAACAAACGTTCTGTTACACTATCCGAAATTTAGAAACTCGCTTATGGCTATTATAGGGTGCGAGGGATGTCGAATCTGAATGGTATTCATATCAAATCTCCGATATGGTATCGGCATAAAACAGTAAAATGCACTTGAGAAATCTTCAAGAAGCTATTGGTGGAAATGTTCATTTCTCATTTATATTGTGTAACCTTAATGAAAAGACTTACCAATTACAAACTGATCGTTGCTTTCACTGCTAAACGTAACCCACGATAGTGCCATGGCAGGACATGTCAATTTGAATAAAGCTTTCCGTTAAAGGCTTGCTACTGGCGTATCTGCGCTCAAAAGGGCTGGCCACGCTAAAAATAGTGTATGCACACATAGAATATAGGCGAGGGTTGCTGAGGGTTGCGCGATTTATCAAATTATTAGTCTCAAGCACTTAGCTGTTTTTTCTGTATCGCCTCAATCCATATATGATGAGGGAGGGGTAAGGGGGTACGGCTTTATTAGTTTATTAAAGGAGCTGCAATTTCACAATGCTTAAGCCCTCTTATACGTCACGGGCATGAAATAAAGTCAACATAGTTTAAACAGGGGGGGAGAGAGAGAGAGTACTCACTTATCGAACATATGCTCCGACCGTGGCTGGGATAAAAAAACGTTAATAAGGGTGTATCGGTTTTGTTGGTGCTCGGACTGAAATGTTGTTTTAGGTTAGCTGAATTTGACAAAAATCTAGGGAAAATTATGTATAGAAATATGTCAAAATCTACATACACGAGTGTTCAGTAATTGCTCAGCTATAATAAACGTGCATTGTATATTGCTTTTTTTTATCAAACATCCTATTTGAAATCAATCACCAGTGACGCGAGTACAAATCGCACTCTGAAGTAAGTTGAAATAAGATGTCTGTCTGGGTTCTGAACCCTAATAAAAATAATTAGTAAACTAATCCTAAAAGCATTCGTAGTGAATCGTATTTCTGAACTAAATGCCTGACAGTGTTGCCTCAGTATTTGAACATTGTGTTTTCCTTATCCTGTTGAACCATTGAAACTAATGCCATATATTTTTATTAACCCATTTTGACTTACAGGGTTCAGAAACGCAAGTCTAGCAGAAAAGGAACGGTTTCTGCACAACCCGTGAATATCAAGGGCAGATCGTAGAATGTTATGTAAATACAAGTTTTGTTGATTGATTGATTGATTGACTAAAAGCTGCCACAGACACCACACATAATGTTAAATACTCACTGCGTAAATCCTGAACTATGTGAAACGTGCTGAATGATAATGTCAAAAAGATGGTTATAATATAATTTAAAGAAGAAATATCAATAAAAATACTAAAAAACTAAACAGTTAGTCTGTGAATTCCTTTATAGGTAGTCGACTTAAAGGGCGATTCTTAAAAAGGCTGCGTTTTCAATAAGTTTGTCGATGCATCTTGCACTTCGCATTCAAGATGTACGGAGAGATTGTTCCCAAGGCCATTGTCTTTCCCATCGCGGCAGTCGCAAATCGCTCGGCCAATCCTCGACGATGTTCGTCTTTAAGGAGTCCACCTGCCATACGCTCACTTACCGCCTTCTGACCTCGTGGAGCTCCCCTTCTCGTGAGACTCGGACACTCACCTTAGCTAGAAAGTTTGCATGCAAAATAAGGAGAATCGCTATGAACGAACAGCAGATCCCTTCTACTTCTATTACTTGTGTCAATTAATTGAAGTAGGTACTTACTGATGGCTCCGTCTATTCATTCAGACCGGTCAAATATTTGTGATACAGATACCCACTGAAATTAGTATCATCATCCTGCCAGGCCAGGTGTGGTGTACACACTTCAGGCAGTACTATGTAACGATAACTTAAGCGTTTATACAATGGCGGCTCCGAAAATGAAAAAATATATGAATGAAGGACCATTTCGAAACCTGCCAATATAGCAGAACGGCTACGTAAACAGAAAGAATAAACATGAGTGGACGCTAAGACAAATGCCGTACATCAAATGGAACTGCACGAGTTGTCCCGCCTCACTAATAGGCTGACCATAGTGAAGGCCCAATGAAAGGAGGTGTAAGGACAGAGCTCCAGTAAAATACGGCGATTATATACTGTTAATGAAGGCATTTTTCGACTTGCAATTAGACCACATATTGGATACCGTTGATGACTAACGTACACGAACGTATTAAAAACAATCCCATCACATCATAAACACACCATATTTTTCCAATAGAGACGAGGGGCTCGAAAACATAGGTAACGTCACTCATAAGTCAACATTTTGTGAGGGAACGAACTCTGTTCGCATTTTTTGAAAAACGCTCACGTTTTCCACCACTAACTGCAGCCAGAGCACATATGCAAAAGCGACCAAGCAAAACCACTGTCACTGACGATGCTTGTGAACCATCATCAGCTCTGGTGGGTAGCGTACTGATGGTATATGTCGTTAGGGCCCTTTTCCAAAGGCAAAATTCTGTATTGGGATTGCACTGTGTCTGACACTTTAGCACTTTCTTATGTCAGTCGTGGAGCCAATACAGCCGAACAAGCTAAGAACAGAAAATAAGCCTCTTTGATGAATGAGTATTACTTCTGACCTGTATCCTTCGAAACATTAGGGGGACCAGGGATAAAATCATTAAACTTCTTCAGAAATTAGCAGAAAGGTAATCATCCGCTACAGGTGAACTACGTGCAACTAAATGATCATTGCAAAGATTTTCCTTAGATATCGAAAAGGGTAACGCAATTTCTAATTTGGGCACCCGTTTAAGGATTGGGGAAGTGGGGCCTCCCTGTTCGAAATATTCTATTTAGAATATATAGAGGAAGGTGTTTTTAGATGTATTTCAAGTTCAGCAGGTACACTTATCGCCCACTTGATATCTGCGGAAACATCAAATCATATTCATGACAAAGCATCGTGTTATTTAGTGCTAATTATATTTGACGGGTACCAAATTACTATAAACCGTTTTCCGGCCACACCATAAAGGCAAAGGTAAAGGTTTATTGGTATATTAAACGAGCTGCAATTGTTACAATACTGAAGTTCTCTTATATGTCATCACGCAGAGGGGCTCGAACCTGCGGCCTCTGGCTTCCGATAGCCAGAGACTTAGCCGTGTATTCAGAGAAAAGCTCGTCTTATACCCCTTCTGGTAAGGATTAAAAATATGATTTGTCTGTATATATTACCACTTCTAAAACGCGCGTCAGCCTTTACAACCGAATATTTCTATAACAAGCATATCTGTCATGCTGGGAAGGTACGTCGTCCTAAAAGATACATTCACAAAGCACGAAAATCGGTAGAATTGCACCGGAAAACAGCGACCGTCCTTACGAACTTCTCTCTTGAAACTTCGACAAAACAAGTAAGTTAAAAAAAGTTGGCGATTTATATATAAGATTGACCCAAAAATAATGATACACATATAAATTTCAATATTGGCTAAACTAAGTAAGTTAAAACAAAGATTTCTTAGTATGAGCTAGAGCTATGCACCTCTTCTATTTATACACTGGTCCCAGAGTTCTGGCAGCCTTCTAACGACTAGGTATGCACTATTTCTATTACCATTTATAACTTCGTTAATTAAGGCCTTTAATCGATGGAAGCAACCATAGTCACACGGGCTTAAATTGGGAAAATAGGAGGGGATGCCATCGCTGAATCTTGTTGGCCTTTAGCCAGAACGTAATTTCATTGCTACGATGTGCCCTAGTGTTGTCATCGAGCAGCCACACTCGGTGCTTCCTATTGCCATGCCAACTATTCGCGACTCCCTTCAAGAACTCGAGATATCGAGCCGAGTCCAATTTTTCTTCTAGGCCCAAAATCTCGTAGTAGCAAACTCCGTTGAAATCCATGGCAACTGCTACCATTCATTTAGGCTCGAAACTACTTGGTACTGCTACCGCCATTGCTGGTTCTCCTGGTAGTAGTCACTGTTTCCCTTGATCTTTTTCCGGTCCCCTATATAGGCTAACCCACTATAACGGTATGCTCTAAGCGACTGTTTTGCTGCTTATATATCTTCAAATTGTCTCGCGAACACTCCTCACGCATTTTTAGTTAGCCAGGACCTAGTTAATGAGGGACCCATTTTGCACCTTTTTTCTGTATCCTCAGATTATTTTTAATAATTCGATGACATGTCTCACGAGGCACGCCAATTTTAGCCCACAACGACGTCAATGACCAAGCTCTAGTTTGCTTTAAAGCTTTTTCTCAATTATCTCGATCCGTTCGTCGAGTTGAGATTCGGGAACGGGTGGGCGCCCTCGGTGTTTATTAATGTCCCAGCAGCCCTTCCTAAACTGCGTACACCAACGGCACACCCTCATGACTGCCCGACTAAACTTCGCCCGTAACAACGTGGAGACAGGAAATTTGTGAGTATTGGGGCAACGTTTTTTAAAGAGTATCTTGTGGGTGCATATCTATCTTAAAGGTACTGTGTTGTTTCAGATCATCTTCAGTGACGAAAAGAAGTTCAATTTGGACGGGCCAGATGGATTTAACCGTTATTGGCATGATGTACGTAAACAGCCGCGGTACTTCTCAAAGCGCAACTTCGGTGGCGGGACCGTTATGGCTTGGGGAGCTTTCACCTCTCTCGGCAGACTCCTACTCGCTTTTATCTCATCTCGAATGAATAGCGAGGACTATCAGCAGATGCTAACCAACAACCTACTACCGTTTAGGAGCAGATTTCATCGACTGCCAATTGTTTTCCAACAAGATAACGCTTCAGTTCATATCAGCGCTAGTACACGTGCGTGGTTAGGACGGCATGACATTGAAACCATAGAGTGGCCAGCATGTTCTCCTAATCTCAACCCGATGGAGAACCTCTTGGAGACATTCTTGTCCGACTAGTATATGCATCAAATCAACAGTATACATCCATGGAAGCACTGAACGAGGCGTTGTTGGAAGCCTGGGGAGGTGTCCGCGACCAGATCCTGCTAAATCTAGTAGTTGCCAAACCGAGTCTTTAACGTTATAATCAGCAAGGGCGGGGCCACACAGTACTGATTAGCACAAGAAAACGAGAATTCATTAAGCGAGAACACTCGATAACTGAGGGTGCCTTTTTTTACATACCCGAAAGATGACACATTTTATTGTAGCAAGCTGCATGAGACCTTATATGCGCTGTTCTTTGTAGTGTGTATGTTATTTGACACGTACATTAATGCGATACAGAATAAATGACTCAAATGTGTAATCTTTGTAAGGATTTGTTGAAATATAGGTGTGCGTTAAGTTTACACCACTGTAGTTGACAGTGTCTACTTTCTGTAACTACTTGTTTCAGAATCGCGATTAAGAAAATATATTCAATTCAGAACTAAACATGATGCGTTTGATGTTGTGGATTCGTAAGCGCCTCGCTGGTGCTACCTGGGTATCTCCCCATAACGGGTAGTTAAGTAAAAGTTTTTGGCCTGACTCCCAGCGAACATTTAATGTCCACGGTATTGCTTTTAGCACGGGTAGTGGGTTGAATGACAAAGTACTAAATGTAGTATAGTGTAATATCATGGCGTAGTATAATATAATATACATTTGTATGCCTCGTTGTAACCATAAAAAAAGAATACATTTAAGTCTACATATACATTCTGGCTAACCAGCAAACAATGGAAAATAATCAGATCAATATCCTTAACCCTAGAGACCCTGAAAAATATCTAGGTTCATCTTATGTATGTGGGTATATTTATGTTTTTATGTCTTCACTAGCAGATGAGGCTGCTGTATTCGAGCAATGCGCAAGATCTAGCTGAGTAAAATTTGATCTGCGTATGTCATCAGCGTAAGAGAACCCTTATGGCTCCAACTAAAGGTAATCAAATTTATTTTTTAATTTACTCTGAGGAGATAAGTGGTGTAATGTCCCACTTCTAAGTATGGAGATGGTAGGGGAAATGGCGTATGGCGAGGGAGTTGGGCTATGTGCATCTCCTAGTTTGAGTTGTTTGAAAAAAAGGTCGGCGTCCTTCTGCAACGCCTTTCCCTCGCTGCGTAGAGAGGCAATCCCATCGGCTTCCTCGGGGACCATGGCGGTCCCGGCCTGACCCGTCCCCAACGGATTCTCTAATTATTATATGTTTAAAATTGTATATACTAAATAAAAAGTGGCATTATGATCGTGTACTTACATGTGAGTTAACTAAAATCGTTTTATGATTTTGCTTTTGCATAACCGTTGCGTTCTTTCATCACGTCAACTGTATCATATCGTGTACGTTAATTGGAACTTCTCAGAAACTCAGATGGGGATTGAACGCAAAATCCTCGATTGTGAGGGACGAGCTCAACTAAACCACATCACCGCTACGAAACAATACTCAGCAGATGTACGAATTTGAAGACTGTGGTCCATGAGTCTAGATTATGTATATGCGATTTATTTCCAACTGTCCTATGTTAAAGAGTCTCATCGCTTCTGTTGACCTGATATGCTTTCTTTGGGCTGCATGGCTGAGTGTTTATATACCGCTGAGACTAGTCTACTTAACGCACTTGTATGTCTATAAAATTCGATTTTAAAACCATCTCTTTGAAAATCCTCTACAGATTTACATTGTCGCAACGCTAATTTCAAGTCACGTTCTATTAGACCCAAGTTGAATTTCACTCTTGTCTGCTCCAAGAAAAAGAAGATTCTTAGTTGTTCAATTAGAAGCCGAATATATATAAACGCGTAAGTATTTTAGACACTTTTCACTGGCAACAGTGAAAAGAATAAACACTGTTTCAACTATCACAACTTGAAAAAAAACGCTGCGGATAATAAACTTTTGCATCGGAAGTCAAAAACAGATTCTAATTGTCCTCACAAATTGCCACAATTATTGTATAGCCCCCTCCTTCATGATTTCGATTAGGCATATCGAACTTCTAAATTCTAAGCCGACCTCCAATTTTTGAAACAAACATTCAAAATGTTTCAAAATTTTCAATTCGTCATGAGTTCTAATTTCAAAATTGTGTAACACTTCACAAACACTATGAGATCCTCTGAAGCGGTACTTGGCAACTGTCTGCATAACGGCACAGAATTTCTCAAACATCTAAATATAAAAGTTATCCAGTTCTCCGAACCATATGCATCAAATGAAGAACGATCGAAGTTTATCATTAGGCGTTAAAGAGAACAATTTGGTGTTCCGTACGCTATCTTCCACTAAATATCAGTTGTGTAGAATTCGGAAAACTGAGTAATGTTCATGTTTAGATGTCTCAGAAATTATTCACCGTTCTTCAGATAAACAATTGCCAAATATCGTTGTCGGCAATCCCACAGTGTCATTTTTTATAAAGAAGAAATGTTCTTCAAACGCTGTTTAGAGAGAACACAAACGTCCAAACGCGACTTGCAATGAGACCATTTTGATTTTTCTCATGTTGCTTCATGTTGCTTGACAGAGCCTAAAAAAAATGATTTTAACACCTGGCATGATATTACTAGCTAGCGACTGATGTTTGGACCAGTGTAACGGCACGCATTAATTAAGCACTGCCCTTGATCGTCATTGTCTAATTACAGCCGATTGGGTTTATTGAATGTGCTGAACATTTTTAATTGTTTACTTTTTCGAGTCAGTGACGGTTAAGTGAGGCGTGCATGGTTTTAGTTTGCACACAGTCATCACTGATAACATTGTCTTAACTGATGTAAGGGTTCCATCGAGCTCAGAGCGTTCAAACAAGAAAAACACGCAATATGTCCCACGACAATTTAGCTCAAAGAGTCTCAGAGAAGACGACAGCCAGGCGGCCTTACGTTTTGTTTTGCAGGAACAAAACCCTCTAGGAAATCATAGCAGTTCGCGATCTTTCACAGATATTACTACTTTAAACTCATATGACTGGCCTTCGAAGATGAGCTAATCACTGGCGACACGCTGTTTGGCAAATATCGAAAAAATCAACAGAACCGCAAACTAGACCCAAGTCGTATATATATATATATATACAGTGTTGTGCATAAACTTAAAACATTCCTATATTTCAACAAGTAGTTATAAGGAGCGCATATGACGGCGCATGCAGCCTGCTACAATAAAATGTGTTATTTTTCGTGTGTGCAAAATGGTAAGTCACCCTCGGGTATCGAGTGTTCTCGCTGAAGTAATCCAGTTTGTGTTGAGCGCTCAACCTGTATTGTAGTCATGGGGCACTCTTCGAGCCTTACTGATGCAGAGAAAGCAGTTATTACTACTTTACACCGAGCAGGAAAGACATAGACTGCAATTGCCAAAGAAATTGGCAGAAGTCAAGAGTTGAACTTTCAGGTTCATAGATCAATAGTTTTAAGGACAATGAAGCGTTATCCGCATATCATATGGGCGCAAATGAAAGAAAAATCGCGTCTTCAACAACGTCACATGACTGCCCGACTAAAGTTCACCGGCAACAATATGGCCAGAGACTGGAAATTTGTGATCATTGGGGCAACGTTTTTTATAGAGTATCTTGTGGGTGCACATCTATCTAAAAGCTACTGTGTTGTTTCAGATCATCTTCAGTGACGAAAAGAAGTTCAATTTGGACGGGACAGATGGATTTAACCGTTATTGGCATGATGTACGTAAACAGCCGCGGTACTTCTCAAAGCGCAACTTCGGTGGCGGGACCGTTATGGCTTGGGGAGCTTTCACCTCTCTCGGCAGACTCCTACTCGCTTTTATCTCATCTCGAATGAATAGCGAGGACTATCAGCAGATGCTAACCAACAACCTACTACCGTTTAGGAGCAGATTTCATCGACTGCCAATTGTTTTCCAACAAGATAACGCTTCAGTTCATATCAGCGCTAGTACACGTGGTTAGGACGGCATGACATTGAAACCATAGAGTGGCCAGCATGTTCTCCTAATCTCAACCCGATGGAGAACCTCTTGGAGACATTCTTGTCCGACTAGTATATGCATCAAATCAACGGTATACATCGGTGGAAGCACTAAAAGAGGCGTTGTTGAAGGCCTAGGGAGGTACACATTGGCGCAAGAAAACGAGAATTCATTAAGCGAGAACACTCGATAACTGTGGGTGCGACACAATTTATTGTAGCAAGCTGCATGCGCTCTCATCTGCGCTGTTCTTTGTTGCGTGTATGTTACTTGACACATACATTGATCCGATATAGAATAGATTCCTAAAATGTGTGCTCTCCTTGTAACGATTTGTTGAAATATAGGGGTGCGTTAAGTTATGCACACGACTGTATATGCATATCTGAATAAATACGTATATTTATATATTGGAACAAATAGCGACGACACACAAGTAAACCAATGATAGGGCCATCCTTTATGCAACGCCTTTTCTATAACGTCCGTTTGGTGAGATTGGCACACGTTGTTCAGTCTCTTCACAAGGTCCGCTTGTTTGTCAATTTTATTTTTACAGTGCATACGTCATCAGGGAACGATTCGTTGAAGTCTGAACGAAACGCGAAACCGATTTCAAGAAGTTACTTAAAGTTTCACATTACTCTCGACTCTGTGGAACCCTTTCATCTTCTTCAGTCGGAATGGAGTCCGTTTTACTTTGAACAAAATACGATCGGTCTTATTCCGAAATAATTCATCGGCCTGGAAACTTTCAACGGCTTAACGGCTGTGTCGAGTGGTGAGGTGACTTCTTTTTTTTTTTGCTACAACGAGTGCAATATAAAAATAACGATTGTAGGACAAATTTTATTTGATATTGTTACATCATATATACATGTTTAACTGATAATTCAATACAACAAATAATCAACGGTAGTAGGTACGAGTAAAACACACCATATATATATATATATATATATACGTATTTTTTTAGTTTGACTAATCCTTAAAACATCAGCGGAATCCGTAGTAAAACACAATGGAGTAGAGCTTTTACACATACATTTATCTGAGCTTCGTGAAATATTGACTTTATGAGCTTCATTGTAAAGGATGTCAAGGCCACCGGACGTATGCTCACCACATCTGATAAGACCCTATTTCTATATACGCACACATACGTATATATATCTATATATATATATATATATATATATATACTCGAACAGAGTGAAAATAAAACGAATAATATAATATATATATATATATATATATATATTCTTAATACAGTGTGAAATAAATTGTTAATATGGTCCCTTTCCTTGTACCTACACTAAATATATTACGTAACACTGTCAAACATACTTTTGTTTCGTTCACTTGTTACATGATATTAGTTAACTATGCAACACCGAAGTCACAAACACGGAGTCACTGAATCACCGTTCTATCTGTTCTATCATCAAAATCTGAAATTACCGAAAGTTCAGTTCAAAAAACTGGAGCCTAAAGCGTGGCTGCGCTACCACATCACCCATTTCACTTTTCACGTGCTTACTCTTGTGATTATGCAAGCCATCTTCTATCATTTTCTGCGTAAGCTTTTTTTTCCTCGAATGATTTTCATTGACCCAATTAAACTGTAATTTCTTGAGGCATAATGTAATAATCATGTGATGCAACGGAGGACAGTAATAGCTTCGTAAATGATCAGAAAACGATTGAGCCAGTGCAATGGGTCGACCGCAGTGTGGTAACACAGTGGTTCCCTTGCCACGATTTTCTTTCTTCTGCAGTGTGATAAAATGCCTGCACAGCAACTAGCGCCTATCAGAATTAATCAAGTTGCCAACCGACCAGTATCAGCACACCGCGCCACAGCAGTGTTCTTGCTTTTGCATTTGCCTACAACAACTTAAGTGCCACTCAGGTCTTGGTGAATTCTACCGTGAGTTCTCACATCAGGCTGTGATTGAACCAACAGTGTTGAACGAAGCGTAAAGTGACAATTGTTACAGTATCAGAGTATACTATCTCGCCTGTCAGCGTTCACAGCCGTGTGAGAGTAGTGTGTCGCTAATCGCCACAATTCGTGAATATTTCCAAACTGTCAAGTGGTTAGATCCAGTTAGCGGGTTCTTCTGCTAATTATTTCGGTCATTTCTGCAAGTGAACGAGGCGCGTCATCATCTGTGTAATTTCTCGAGATATTTCACGAGCACAATGCGTGGCATCAGCATTTTTCTGACAATGACGTTGCTGGCTCAGCTAGCATCCGTATGCTGGGCTGGCATGGGTGACAAGATCTTCATGAAGGCGGGAGTTCCACTACTTGCCGCTGCTGCCGGAGGAGCCAGTCTCGGAATCGCCTACGGCACGCTCTTGGGTAACCGCAAACATGGCGGTAAAGGTGGCAACTACTATCATTACAACACCTATGGACATAAATATTAAGCGGGACAATTTATTAATTAGGCAGGGTAATTCATTCTTCACATCTTGTACCGATAAATCAACTTAATTCTTTTGTCCTCCTGTTTGCTGTGCAAGTCCGTTACACGCGCACATGTTGGGCTTTCACATGACGCGGACTCAGTATGTTGATGTCTAGTATCCAAGCCCAACCAATTTATGACTGATATTTTCATGTACATTATGCAAGCCCAAATCTCGACACCTAGTTGCATCGGACGCTCAATGGATTCAGCTCATTCGATGACAGAGTCTGCTTTGGACAAACTTCATTAAAGACTCATGAACCATGCGTCATGCCCTATATATTACAACGTCGTCACAATGCCACCGTAAGAATGTAAATAAGGACTTAATTTAATCCTCGCATTACTTGAAACATGCTCGTTATTAATGTTAATAATAGTAGAAGTATTAGTGGTCGTTGTTTGATGATCGTACGAGTTTGTATTAATTAGTTTTGATTAATATATGTGGAAAAATTTATTTCTCGTGGCCGCGTAGAAGACATTGGCCCAGAAGGTACGTTGTTCGTTTTGACCCTGGCTCAATCGTGGCTAAAATCTATCTGTGATAATACGATATTATGATGATGTGCATATGTTAATTATTTGAATGCAACAAAATGAATAAATTAACTAATAATGCTTCTTTGCGGTGTAGTTCTTTAACTTAAGCAGAAGTTCTAGTTGTTCCCATCGGTGAAATGATTATTTCTTCCAGTTACCAGTCACACTGGTATTGAATATATCAGAAGCTGAGCTTCCAAAGCCAGCTTCTCGTATATCCAATGAGGGGTTAGTTGAAGATGTCTAGGATCTAACCGATTTCTGAAATATCGACATGCAATAGTGACCCACCAATAGGATCCATTCTATAGTCAAGACACTATCTCCTTTTCATTAGAAATGTGTTGTGTACTGTACAAACAGGTTGGGTTAACCCTTCTCTCTGTCTCTGTCAACAGAATAATCAGTGGTCTTATTTTCTCTGAGACACAGTTCAGTTATCAGAGGATTTTGTCACTAGCACAAAGTGCGTTACATTTCGCCTTAGTGTAATTTGTGACAAAGATGAGTTCGGCATGGTTCAGAAACGAAGAGACGTGCATGTGAAGCTTGAACGACAACCCCCGAGTAAGAACAGTTGATAGCACCTCGATGGTGGATACTCCACATTCAACAGCTCGAATCTGGCCGACAGTCTCGACCCCTCCTCTCTCTCTCTCTCGCGGGCACGTTGTCCTTGGCAACGAATAGTAGAGAGAAACAAACGCCAGGGGACTCCACGACGTTCCATAGATTTGAAAACACTATGGATGACTTCGATGGTACGTTCTTGATAATAATAATATATATATATATATATATATATATATATATATATATATATATATATATATATTATATATATATACTATTAATAATAATATTATTCTAGTATGATGTTATATTATTATTATTGTTCATTATTGTTAAGCAGCAGTATACATAGCAATAGATAGGGGCCACCCATCCATATTTCATAGCATTCCGTGGTCATTCAAAGTGTCCCTCATCAACTTCAGCACAATGTTTTGAACCGTTGGATCTCAGCGTCGTCGCATTGAGAGCAGTCAATTAGCTGTAATATTTAAGAGTGGGCCATCGAACTTCATTGATGTGTCATCGGTGCTTCGCCGTATTTGAAGTTGACAACGATAACGGTGTGTCTAATGTTTATTTTGTCCGGATGATTAGAATGGAATTAGCCGTTCGCTTCCGTCAGCAGCATGGCCGCTGTTTATCTGGGATTAGTCACTTATTTTAGTAATTTTCGTAGTTATGAAAAATAATTTAATTTATGTAATATTTGTTATCTTAATAGTGTTCAACTTGTTTCTGTGTTTTGTTTGTGTTCAGTATTGCTATATTTTTATATATTGTAGACACTTTGGTGGATTTAAAATGTTCTCTGTATTAATAACATTTCACTAGTTTAGCAGCAAGCGCAATTCAATCCTAACGTCTTTAGTGAATGTTTCGGAAACTGTGAGAATGTGAACACTGCCTTGGCTTTTTTGAGGTATATGAGTCATGTCTATTATTATATTTATTATTAAGCTTTTCATAATTATACACATAGTAAGTTATACTTGAAGGAGGATCATAACGTAATCAAGTTTAATGAGCTATCCAATGTCATCGCCAAATCATCAGCAACGGAGTCGCAGGCCGTTTTAGCCACCTCCGCTTTTGCAGTTGCATAGATACACCACATTAATGTGCTGTGATTTCTAATTCATGTCAAATACGTGTACACTTCATCTTTACGGCTAGGAACTGCGTTCACTTGTAGAGTTAAGTGAGGCCGTCTTTACACGTACTTTGCTTGTGACGATTGCACCCTTTGGCCGCGTTGATGCTCCCACCAATTCAAAACGCGCGATGGACAAGAACCGGATAAACTTGGCTGCCCGTGGCGCAAGCGAATAATTCTAATCAAAACGATCTTGTAACTTTTCATCTTGGTGTATCGAGCCTCAGTATTAAACATAAAAGCCATTTGGCCACCGGTCGCTGCCGTCTTATTTTATTCATTGGAGTCAATTACGTTATGCAGGTATTTATGAATGGACAATTCTACAATTTTCAGATTTCGATAATGAGCTGGATGATCTGCTTAAAAATGCAATCGAGGATGACAAGAACAAGGCATCCCCACAGCAATCTCAACAAACCCAGCCATCCTCAGGCAAGAACTCGGCTCCGTTGAGCACACCTTTCCCGAAGTCCAAACCGACAATTTCCTTGTTTGATGATGATGATCCTATCTCAAAAAGGTACAATAGATAGTTTACACGAAAGTAACCAAATATCGCCCTCCATACGGCGGATATAGCCCAGATTGTGTCTGATTGCTCACAGTGACAGGGAGAAATGCGAAACGTGCCCGTAATAACCATTGATTGAATGGACACTAATCCTAACTAATGAATGAGAATTGCAAATCGCAAAGTTGAACTACCTGACCTGTTTCTGCAAGGTTCATCATCAATCACTTTCTTTAATGTATGCGAACAGCTAAAATGACATAGGTTTTGTGTCCCTAGAATACGGGGATTGAAGTCACCGCTTTGCATTGTGAGTCTCGATACCACCCTTAATTTCTTAGTCGGCCTTAATTGCTAAAAATTTGAGTTAGTTTAAAATGAGATTTCGCTGCCATTTGCTCATCCAAGATGAACCGACTCATGCTAGATAAACGCTTGGACATAAAAGTCGTGTACTTACACTGTCCGTCAGCAAATATGGTTTGCCAAAGTCACTTATTATTAACGATAGCAGAAGCTAAATGCAGGCACACGTCTGAATCAGTTTGTAAAAAAAAATACCTCTTTAAAATCCTTCAATAACCCCACTGGGTCGATTTTAAGGTCGGAATTTATACAGGTGCGTTTAAACCTGAACGATCAATTGTGGCTGTTCAATACCAAACCTAATTATTTGCTTGCAGAGAATCTGGGACAGGGCCGAGGGCGGCGACTTCTTCGGGAGCGGGTGGCAGCGGGAATAGTTTTTTAGATGCTCTCTTTGGGAGTGGAGCCTCCTCTCGGCTGGGAGGTGGAAATTCGGCTGCGTCCCACGCTGGTGCTCCAACGGGGCAAAATCGATCACTGGAACCAACAGAGCCGAAGAGAGAGAGTAAGTGAAACTCTATATTCAACTTTCTAATTAGATAAATTAGTTCCATTATTCAGTCCATGAATGGACCATTAAATATCAGAAGTGAAGCTATTTAACCGTGTCAATTTATTAATGAAGTTATTATTAACCTTAACCATTGGCTCTTGTTATTCGAAAACGACATGTTCTATTTGTTTCAATATAAGCTTATTATTTAACAGACAGATCGAATCAGGTAATCGATAGGTTAACCTCGACGTTGAAAACGGCCGAAGAATACAAATTAAAACAGTTCTGTTAGACAAGACTCTGAAACCTTGTAGTGTCTATTGCGACTTCCGACAGCCTTGTCAAGGAAAAATACTAATAATCAAAACAATCATTTGCATCTCATATGAAATGGTATTGCTTGTGTGCGTCCGTAGATTAATCTGATAGAGCTGCTAGGGTGGCCCAGGTTGCAGAGCTTGAAATACGCCTTAATCTATATGACGTGATTTGAATTCCTCACGGATATCGCTTCCAATCCTGTTTTAGTCGTAAATCCAAGTGTTGCAGCTCATCCAGTTGAGACTGAAGGAACCGATCCTCTGGATGCAATTCTTTCCCGGACAAGGGCCAGGAAAGCCGCGTTGAACCTCCAGGTCAACCCAGCTCCGGCTCGAGGGATCGCTACGCATGAGTCAACGACGACCGCGACCAGTTCCTCACGTCGCAAGGTGGGTTTATTTTCTTCATGCATGAAAAGATTTTTTCCTCTTCTTGAAAAATATATCGGTTAAGATAGCCTTCGGGCGAGCCACTGTAGACCAAACAACCGGGTCGAAATCTGGGAAAGGAGTTATGTGATCCCTCTCATCATAAACTCGGACAGCAACGTGAGACAAGAAGGTTGTAAGGGAAACACATCTAAGATGTTCCAAAGGGCACACTTGTTAGCCATTTGTAACAGTTTGCATAGTAGTGTGAGTCGATTTGGTTCAACTCAAGTTAGCGTTTGAGGAGGAACTCAAGAATAGCGAGCATTCAGGAAGCGCTTTGTTGTACGGCATATTAGATGAATGTATCATTCTAAATTGTGAAACATGTTAAACATCTCAGTTGGATTTAATTCACTCAGATAATCCATGTGAAATTTAAAAAATAAATACTGATCAACACATATGGTATAACCCTAAACGGTTAGACACAAAGAAACTGCCGTATCCCCAAATTAATCACGTGAGTTTTTTATATCTGTAAAAGCAATTGAGCTTTCTGAAAGTCGAGTTCCAGTCAGACGCCGACATTGATTCCTAAGCAACGTCTTCGCATTGTAACTATTTCAATATTTTCGACAATCGGAGTTGGCCTGATTGAATGCTATTATATAATGGAGGAAAATAGAATGAGAATTTCTTTTAATTCCAGATTACATCACCGCCCATATCATCAGATTCGGATGAATCCGACGGGTCCTCAGAAGAGGACAAGGCTCCGCCACCTGTACCAATTCCGTCTGCCAGAAAGGACAAACAAACAATAGCTAAATCCGCAATAACAAGGTACTTCGACCATTATTGCCCGCAAGAATTACTGTTATTAGAAAATAATCGTCCCTGTGTTATTCACTGTTACATTTCTAACGAGCGGAAGGTAAATATTGTTTGAGCATCTTCAAAAACCAGACTCTATTTGTTTGTTTTATGATGTGGTAGCTCTATTTCCTGTATGAATTCATAGACAACCTACTAGGAGCACTTTCCGCAAGATAAAATCTGATGTTTGCGTTCGCCCAGTTCATGTTTCTTCTTTTTAAATGATTACTTATTATCAAAGATTATTTATTATTTTTTTTAATAAACCATAAAGACCATAAGCATTTTTCTATGAATATTATTCTTTTTTTTTTGTCCTATTTAGGTGTTCTCATTTTCATTTATAAAGCCTATCTCATTCCCTTATTTTTTCTAGCATCTAGTTCTGGAATAATTATTTCAGATGGTAATTAGCCTTACACGGTCAATGCAATGCTAAATGGCTTAAATTGCTATTGAGTAATAGCACAATGATCGCATTCAATTTGATACAGTGCCGACGTTGTTATTACCCAATTTACAATTTTTACATATTTTACACATTTTGATACCGGAAGATAGAGAGGAGAATTGACCATATTTATTGACAATATATAATTCACGCGTATCACCGACTCTGGCATTTGCACCATAGATAATTATAGGGAGAATCTTTTAGATTACAATATTATTCATTTTGTCATCCAGAAATCCGTTTTTCGAGTCTACCTTGTCCCCTTAAGCTCTTACATTTGGATATTTCGAAATGAAGGTTTTTACCTATATTACTACCACATAAATTGTACTGATATTTCTGCATTTTAACTATCCATGATTGAGAGGCGGTTCGATATAGCCAAACTATCGGAACCATGAGCTTTTTGCTTAAATGTCCGAGCTGGTTTTAATGTGCTATTTATGCTCAGTCCACCGGAAGAGAGGTCCTCAACGCCAGCTGTCGCGAAAACCGTACGGAAAGGCCCTCTGCTTGATGTAGACAGCCTTGCAGGCATTGATATCCGAAAAGCTGCGCTATCCGCCCCTCCAAAAGCTGCTAGTACCGACATTGAGACCAGTAGAAATCGCAAATACTCTATAGAGGTGAGTATACATCCAAGCGAACGTGTAACGAATGCAAGTATTACGTTACGTAAACGACACGTAACTGGACCAGTGTCATCGTAGAAATCACAAACGGCCGTGAAATAGTATCACTTTCGACTTGGAATCAATACGGAGCATTGATTTTACATATAATATTAATTTACTAAAACGTAAAACACCTTCATCTTCTCTCTTTCAGAAGGAGAGTGCGTCTGCTGAAGTCGTTTTAAACCGTTTGCCAGAGAGCTCAACAGGAGCTCAGAGCATCAACACTGAAGTCGATGATTTAGTGAAGCACTACGAGTCGGAGGTAAGTGCTGTAATGTAGCCACTATATTGAAGTATCTGAAGACGGTAGCTTGTATAAGGCTGGAAAAAGTGGATGTTGTATTATGGTTGTCCTAGTTATAGGTTTAAAATTTTGAAAAGAATGCCTTTCAGTTATAAAAGGAAGTGTGCTTCAATAAATTGCAACAGACGCTACTACATTTATCTACAAACATACTTTATGTGGAGCTACTCCGGCATACACATTCGCTTTCAGATCGAGAAGCTCAAGGGCGAACTTAACGAAACGAAATCGCTGCTCGAGAAGAGGGACAGCGAACTCAGCCAAGCTCAAGAATTGAAAACGTCTGAATGGCAAGACAAAATCGAAGCGAGATTGCAGAGAGTCGGAGAGGCTCAAGATCAGTTTTTGGCGTCCGTTAGAAAGGAACTATCCCAGATTAGAGAACAGGATTATCAGGATAAGGAGGAGCGACGTTTGCAGGAGGAAGAGCGGCTCGCCAAAGATGAGCAGGATCGTATCAGGGAGATCCAGAGGAGGGAGGAGTTTGAGGATGAGCTTAAAGCCCGCTATGAGGCTATGGTAGACAGGACTAACCGGGTGAACGGGTAACGTAATATTCACAGTAGTTTCCTATATAAAGTACAGTGTCAACCATGCTCCATGGTTGGTTTCTGCACCAGTGGCCAACGTCATCGTTATGATCCAGAGATATCTGTGTTAGTATGGCTATTACGTATGATGGGCTAAAAGATATCAAGAAAAAAATCAATACGTGTTGTATTATAAATAGAATTATGGATGTGGGTTAGTCAAGTAATATAAGGTTGATCCTATTTAGTGTGAAATAGCCCGATATTAAGGTTACAGCAAAGCTAAAATAGGTCATTGCACGGGCTTGGATATGCGGCCACCAGCATTCCATAGGAGGATGCTTAGCCGTCCAAGCCAACGTGAGGGCATTGAGATAATTGATTGGAGCAAATTTCCTCGAGGTGAAGTGCAACGCTGCAACAAACTTTTTATTATTCAAGTGTAATTATCTTTTCGAGATAATGCAATTGTTTCCGTGTACCGAATACTGTTTAGTTTCGTGCCATACATTTTCCTATTGAACAGCAAGTTCTCCTCAGATGCTCAAGATCGACACCCTGTCAGTTCCGTCAATGTTTTATTCAAATCATTCAATTAGCCTCTGCAAACTATTATAGATACGTTTTTGGCAAGAATGAAAAATTCAATCAAGAAGCTGACCAGTGCTGATGAAAATCTTGGTCTAAGATGCACATTTTCGAAAGACATATACAATATTTAGTATCATATGTTTGCCTTAGCTAACAACCACAATAGCTGAACGGAAGCACACTTCATATGACACAGCCTGTGGCTGTTTGCGAAACGAGATTTTTCTGCCCTGTGGGGTTGACGAGAATGTAGGATGCAAATGCTTGTTCCGCTCTCCTTTAACACGCTAAACCACTAAACACTACTTACACCCGTCTCCCAGATAAGTCTCAAAGTCAGCGGCATTACTTCGAGGGTTCCTTCTCGCTGTTACGAGATGAGATATATATAGAAACCTTACCTGCTATATTTTTATTTAGTTCACGGTAATAGTTGCTTGTTTGCTCTTTCTCTACGTTGCTCGGTATAATAATTTCCTAATCAAATATGTACTAAGCAATAAACAAAAGTGATGCTGAACTTTCCAGATTGGTTGTACAAAAGATGCGTACGGAGCATGAACGCGAGCTTATGCTGGTCGAACGTACTAAACAGCAGGAGGTAGACCAGGTTCGTCAGAGGCTCAATTTGGAATTTTGAATATACAGGGGGGAGGGGACGACGACGACGTAGGTTTACAGTAGGGTAAGATGGGAGTCTACAGTCGCACTGATAGCTTCTGAGTAAGGCAACCAGGTGTAGTGCAAACCCACTTTCTGTTGTAGGTGAAGCCTGTTTGTCGCTAGCGGAACGTGTAAACCTCAGCCTAGGCGTAAGCCTAGTTTTGCGACTACCTTCGACATGTGTTATGATCCCTTTGTTCAGGGTTTCTGTCCGTGATGACGAACGTTAGATTGTTCTGTCGTTAGGGTTGAGGCTGATGTAATGTGTTCCTTAAGATCCTGATACAGAAATGATAATTATTCTCTTGTATAATATAATCCCAATATTACAGGTAATGAAGGCATTCGATCAAGGACGCACTGTCAGGGACATCTCGAACCGAATGCAGTCAATTGGTTAGTAAATACTGTATATGATGCTGTGCCGCATAGGAGGCTTCGTGCTACTGTGAGCAATGTCAATTATTAATGACTGTACTTCATATATTATAATACATAGAAATTTTTGTTTTTCCTTATCAAGGGGACACTTGTTTTGGAAACCGATATGAATGAGCTGCTACCGTGTCGAGCGCATGGTATTCTCACCATTATCCGAATACATTGTGTAAACATAGGTGCTCACATAGAGGGTACAGCAACAGCCGCAGCATTGAATATGTTTTCACGGTGCTGTCGAACACCTTCCGAGAGGGGGGGACATATGGCTGTTAGTCACGGGTTCGACAAGCGTTCTCCTCACAAACGGCAATCAATCATATTCAACAAACGGAATTAGCATTTCTGTCTGACGCGGCACCTTGCGCTGCATCCTCATTTCCAAAGGGGTCTGTGAACTTTTCCATGGGCGAGCTATCGCCTATCCCCGAGATTTGTAATCAGCTGTTTTTGTCGCCCCAAAGACAGCGCTAGATAAACGACGAGCTCCATAATTCTAAAAGGAGAATCGGTATACTCCTATTCAATTTGTGCTATACGATCGAGTTTTAGGGCTGTTCGGTCCTAAGCAGGATAGTGTCTAAGAGAGATAACAGCAGCATCAGACGGGAACATAATTCGATCGACTTACATTTGCCGAATTTGGAAATTCGTGGAGAGGAAAGGTTAACTGGCTTGCTCGTCATTTTTCTGAAGCGGCCAATGAAGTAATGACTATAGACCTATGAAAATATAATAGACAGTAGCGACTATGCCAATTTGTTCAACTTGTACATAACTATTTGCTTTACATATTCATTCCACGACTATGTAGCATTAATTTTTGGATTGATGGCTCTGAATAAGCAAGAGCAATAATTTACCATTCATCATAATATGACGTAAATACCTTTAAATGTCTGCGTTTTTCACTAAATGATTTTTATCACGAGCACCTTAAATAGAGCTATTTTCATCGACTAAAAAAAGTTGATTGCTCAGTTACACAGAATGTATTCGTGTGTTCAGTTGCTACCATGGAATCTCTCCAGCATTCTCTTATGTCGGACTTCTGCGAGAAGCTCGAGCGACGTCTCCAACTTATGGAGAAACGGTTGGCTGGTGCCCCGGCCAGGGTTGATGATCTGGTGCAGCATTTCCGAACCATTGCGGAAAATGTTTTAGAGGTAATGTACTTGATGCTCAACGAATTATTGTGTACAATGGACTATAAAACAAAATACACCAAGTGCCCTCTAGAGTCAAGTCACCATTACTGGGGCGGACCTGGCCAAGTCAAAGTAACTTTCTGTCTTAGATAATACACGTTTGTTTATTTGTTTTAACCGAAATGTTAAGCAGGCACTAGATGTTTGCAGGCCTTTGAAGACGCGTAAAGACTTATAATGGCGAGCTCCCGTTGGTATAATTTGGTAATTGTTTTTGATCAGCTCCTTTGGTGCGTGTAGGTTTGGCCTAATTTACTTAATTAAAAACATTCCAGATCCTGGACTAATCATACGAGTGCTCGCTATTTCTCTCATTAGGCCCGTGCAATATAATAACTTTTTTTTCTGCTTTTGTTTGAGCTGACCCTCAGCTGTTCCCCTATCTGACAGGCCTTAGCAATTAACATTTTAGGTATTACTATGAGAACCTGTCGGAGCCACCTTTGCTTATTTTTCTCTACTTTACTCGTAGCTAGCAAGAATCCTCAGATAAGTAACTCCGAAGATTCTCCTCGTGTGACAGGAGTTGATCCCAATCCACATGTCCCTCCAGTCTAGCAGCCCAAGACGTTCACTACCAGACCATCCAGAAGACAACAATATACTAAGTATCTGTAGGCAAGTGTACCTCTCCCCGATTCCAGATTCCCAACATATGACAGCCTTCCTATGACAGCCATAGGGCAGCCTTCCTCGACAACTGAATTAATAAAACCCGCCAAGAAGGAACAACAATCTGCTCGTTTACACACATGTGTATTACAGGTGATATCGCTGGCGAAGAGTTTTCGATCATTGCCGACATTAAACGCCATCCACATAGTGATCTATCAACGATCGAGCTCGTAAATTATGCGGGAATCTTCCGCTTCACATTTTTAATCAATTCTCATCCAGTTAACTTCGTCAGATACAGATCGCTTAAATTAGGGACGGCGAATCCACTGGCAGAATTGGCAACCTTTCTAGTAGAATCAATTTAATCCATATAGGTAACGATTGGCGCGTGCCGTATAAGATAAAGCCTTTACTTGGCACCGTGGCAGCCACATTTGGCTAATCTGAGGTGCAATGAATGTGTTAGGCTTTGTAAAGGGCTATACATTTTCACAACCGTGTTTTAATTCAATCTGGCAACAGTGTCCCTACCGAATATAATACTAACCTAAGGAAAATGCATCATATCCTACCTACATTACAGGCCAATGACGAGACACGTGCCGAACTCGGTCGCTTACGTAAAGAACTTCGCACGTTCACTGACGAGCAAGACGATTTCCGGCATATGCTCCTAAGAGAGCATCGCTCTCTCGTTGCTCAAGTCGTCGCTGATCGAACAAACACTCAACTTGCTCAACAGGTTAGTCGAATTCGACTCAGGTTCCGCATATCAGCTGGTCGTCGGGTACCTCACTGTCGTCCATCAGACTCGGAGTGCCGAGGAATGAAATCACGAAACTCCGAAACTCTGCAGGACTGTGATGAGGAAGATTGTTAAATGTTACTCAATTAGCTTTAACAAATTAACGCGGGAATTTCACGTTTCAATGTCCAGGAACAGCAAAGCTAACCAATAAATTGCTTCATCGCCTCTCGATGATCAAATCGGTAGAGGGTGTTCAATTGAAAATCCGGCAGCTTAAAATGTTTCTGCAAAGCAAATGCTGTATTATTATATGTTACCCCTTGGACTTGAACTGTTACAAGTTGTTTTTCCTGCTAATTTCAGGCGTATGCTGGTAATCAGGAACAATTCAAGTCGTTTCTTACTTCCTGGGAAGGCGAGCTAGACAGGCGAGAAAAACAAGTTCAGGTGAATATGTGCAACTGGCCAAAGATACACATCACTTTCATTCTAAGCTTTCAGCGTATGTTTGTTCTGTCAGCCGGTGATGCTGGTCGTTACAATGCCCTGTAGTATGTGCATATACTATGCTGTGAAGCCAGTTGTGACTTTGTTTGAATTTAGATAGGAATGATGTTTTCATTAAGCTGAGCATTTTTATATACGTAACCATAACGTATATATTTCTTAAAAGAATATACGTTATAATGGAAATTTTCATCTTAGGCCACAAGCCTCGAGCTGGATCTTGTTAAAACGAGCACTCAACACTGACTACAATATATAAATCAGAACCAATTTAAAGGACAACTTTAAAGTTCATATTCGAACCTCGCATAAACTGACAGTATAATATGTCCATCTACAGTCGGCACTCTCTCTCTCTCGCTCTCATGTTCACTGAACTGGCGGTTTCTGCAAGAGCAGCATTTGTCCACTTCGAAAAAGTTTGCCGGAATACATACATATCTTTTTCATACATAGCATATTTGATTTCGTGTAATTCTGTAAATGTAAGATTCAAGATTGTCGAAATAGACTGACCAGCATTTCAAGAGAATTGTAAATCTAGAAAACTCTTGAATAAAGCAGCGGCTGCACGGTAAAATCAAAGTCATGGAGCGATTCATGTCAATCAACGTATAAACTGTCACTGGCGTTCCTAGCAGAGATACTCAATTCACTTGATGCAATTAATCATCAGCGTTGTGCATAACACTTGTCAGTTTTAAGTTCTTGGAAAATAGTAACTCACGGTAGGTTGTGAGTTTCATACGAGACTTAAAGTTCATACTATTCCACCGTATGTTACGTGGAAATGTTATTTTGCATAGAAAATTTGTAAACCGCTTTACACTGTTGATTACAGCTAAACGGATTAAAGATCAGGGTGTTTAATCACCGAACGTTTACAAACCATATTGCAATTGGACACAGTGAGCAATGTACACAGACAGAGAGCTAAAGTGGCACAATACAGCTCTATATATAAATTAGCAAATTGTACTCTGACTTGCGACGAGAAGCGGACCGAACTGCCCGTGTCAGTCTAGGTCAAATATTAAATGTTGCCTTTGTAAATATATATAATTCCCTTGATTAGTCGCTAACGTTTCATGGATATAATAGCATTGATCTTGACATACAGCTCTTGGATGTTCCACGCTGAATCACTAACAAGTTTTCACTGTGCAATCGAGCAGAGCAAGCATGGTGAACGAAGCGGCGTGTCACGAACTCAAAACCCAACAACCGATGCAGCCATTTCACAAGCAATGTTTCTCTGGAGGAGTTTTCATCATCAATCTCAAAATTCATAAGATTCTCGTAGGGCGAACAACCTTACGTGTGTGTGTGTGTGTCTGTGTTCTCTCTGGAACAATACATTGATCGAATTATTTCAATGCGAATTAGTACGGATTCAGTCGTTTCTTCTGCTTGCTGTACGAATGAGAAATAAAGTATGTCATCTCATTGTATTTAGGTGTATCGATATTGCCTGTATAAAGCTGTTTCAATAACCCGATATTTGCCCAATGGACGCGGAAAGAATATGGAGTACAAAATAGCATCATTGACTGCTGAATAACATGTGTATAGATTTTCATTTTGTGTGATTCCAAAGCTCGATTTTAACTAGCTTTACCTGGCGGTAGATAGATAAGCGTTTCACAGGCCGTTTTCTTGTAACCAATTTGTTAGCTGTCGTCCTAATCTTGACGGGGGGAATCTGTCTCGTCATCTCTCGATTGACACGTGATCTCCTAAATCTGATATTGTCAATCAGTTCAGAGAGACTCAAAGGGAAAAACGAACACAACTATACCACAGCGTATAACAGGGAATTATGGCATTTTGAAGAAATTGATTCCGATCGAATTGCAAGCATCTGTGTATTATTTATTATGAAACGCGCTGAACGAGGCAGTGGAAATGTATTGTTATATAATTGGTCGAGTAAAATTCGGCCCTCAAATGAATATCTTCGAATAAATTGTAAAATAAATAATTTATAAATAATTTATCTGAATAAATTGTCATCTGAATATATATATAAGGCTGTCCGATTCAAATTGTCCCGTCATTCGAATGGCGCACAGTCCGAACTACGCGCTACAATGCGTTCATTTTTGGAGTGGATACGCGGCGTGAACGTGGCTTCCTTTCGAACACTGAGTGGTTTCGATACGAAAGAAATATTCAGAAAGATGGACGCTGCAGCAGAAAGTTCAAATTCCCACAAAAATCAACGGGAAATCATCAAGTTTTTGTTTCTCCAGGGACACCCTCCACCTGAAATCCATCGACAATTAGTGAACGCGTACGGTAGGGCTGCCTTATGCCTGCGAACGGTGCGACGTTGGTGCGAGCGATTTAACAGTGGAGATATGGACACCGATGACCATCGAGGTGGGGACCACAAATCAGGTGCAACGAGGGACGAACGGATTGACAAAATCAAGGCAGCTTTTGAGCAAACTAGAGCTTGGTCCATGAGGTCTTTGTCGGCTGAAACTTTGATTCTTCGGACGACGTGTTATAGAATTATCACCAATATACTGAAGAAGAAGAAAATCAATGAAAAATGGGTTCCCCATAAACTGAGTGCTGACCAAATGAAAATGCGTGTGGAGTGTTCGACATCTAATTTGAAGACTTATACGCAACAAACCAGTCGCTTAGAGCATACCGTGTCGATAGACGAGACATGGGTTAGCCTGGATAGACCCCCTGAGAAGGACCAAGCAAAACAGTGGCTCCGACAAGGTGAAGCGGCAACGTCTGTGGCAGTGCCAGATAGATTCGGACGAAAGGTGTTGATTATACTCGCTCTGGATATCAAGGGTGTTTGCTATTACGAAATATTAGCGGCAAACGAAAAACTCAATGCTCCCCGATATCTCGACTTTTTGAAGACATTGATGAACAAATGGCGTGGGGATCGACAGCACCGAGTGTGGTTACTCGACGACAATGCAAGACCTCACCGCACTGATGAAATTACGGCCTGGTTGGAGGGGAACAATATTGAGCGATGGCATCAACCCCCATATTCTCCTGATTTAAGCCCATGTGATTATGGTTGTTTCCATGTATTAAAAAGGGCAATAGGTGGGGTTCCATATGCAAACGTCGACTTACTCAAAAAAGCAATAGATAATGAAATTATATATGAAAATGCAAATGGTAAATATTTGGCTATTTCAAAACTCCCAGAGCGCTGGAATCGGTGTGTCAATAAAGCTGGAGAGTACCTCTAACTCATACCAAAATATCTTTGTCTTAACTAATTTAGATCAAAAGTTATTGGCATTTATCGAGCGGACAGTTTGATCCGGACAGCCTATTATATATATATTGATATATATAGTTAGTAAGTATTTTATTAGCAAGTCGTTTCTTTATATCTACGCAGATGTACGTGATTTGAAATTTGTACCTCTCTTAGGCCATAGGAAAACATTGCATTATTTACTATGTAATGAAGCCTAAGGAAAATGGGATATCTGACGCCCCGGCACCTATCTCTCTGATTTGTGGTGCGTGTGCTGTGCGAGTATGAAGTGGATTGAATTAGCTACGTTCAATCCGATAATAAATTTTCCCGGCTGACCCACAGGCAACATTTAATGTCCACGGTACAAATGTTTTTGGGCTAATTTTAATCTAAAGCCATCTCACCTTTTCCTCAACATCAATTAACAAGATCATATATTCGTAAGAACACGCACTCGTCAATCGGGTCGTCAATTGTGAATTTTAATTATGAGCATCTGCATGTTTGACCCACGTTGCCTGTTTCGATCAGTAGCCATTTACTGTGTTATGATTAATATGTTGCCTATGCCGTCTGGCCTAACAAAGATTCATCAACGTCAACTCTCTTTAGATATCTACAGTTGGGGCTGAATCCTGTCGTGCTGTCGAACAGAGCTGCTCTCACAGTAGCTTTAACGAGTCTTCGAAACTCCTGGCTGGTGGTGCAAAAATACCTACCGGCTTTCAACCGTTTTTATGCGCACGCCTATAATATTCTATTTGCTAAATATGGACGAATATTAATATTAAAGTTCTTGTGATATAAGATACGAGCTATGACTGATCAGGATTGCGCTATCGAAATCGTCGCCGTTCGGATTTTCTCACGCGGCCGTTGGTGCTATATCTGGGGGCGACACTTTTATGGAAGCTCAGTTCGGCGTCATCCGGCTCACCCGAAAGCTAACAGGGTCGACGGAGACCAAAATAATGCATGGTAAAGTCTGGCATCAATTTCAGTAGAACGTTGTAAGAAACGCTGTGTGAAACTCACCGGAGCACGTGACTAAAATTCGAAATGTCACAAACTTTTAATCTATAACAGGCAAATATATTATTTGCTCTCAAGCTCCCAAACGACATTGTTAAATAAGCCCCTGGGGAAATTAATCTCAGCCACGAACTCAAATCGTTCGGCACGAAGAAACCATTTCGAGGTGTATAAGCATGCACAAGATGTCTCGTATTAGTTCGTATTGCCTCAACGCCTTGTTGTTGATTCTATATTTATTGTAAACCAAGATAATCCACGATATCGATAATCTTAGATCGCATGAATTCAAATCTCCACGGCTTGATGCAATTTGAGTCACCTTCCGATCGACAATTTCTTTCCAAAGTAACCAATGATTCGCTTGCTAACGCCTTCGTTTCGGCGTCCCAATATTTTTAACTTTGAAGTACAAGGTTGAACGGAACCCTCTAATTTGCGCATTACTTTATATCCATTGATAGTGATATATTTAGTCATGATTTTGCTTGTTGCCATAGTACGACATCCTGTTACGTTATTTGGGTGGATAAACTGGCGTGGGACCCTAGCTCCTCCCTATTTGGCAATAATCAAGGTTAAAATAACATAGGAGGTAATTATTGACATTTTCAACATCTAGTATAGACATTTATGTTGATGCTAGGGCGATAATCTAGTTTGGATTCGTTCGATTCAGACAGGTTGGTAAAGGTCATACGATCTCAGCGGTGATATCAGTCGATCACCTTTAGAAGCAGGCTAAATATAGTTAGTTGAAAATGAGCTTATAGGAATTGCTAAAGTAAGGAGACTTTGTTGGTCACCGTTCTAAGTGATCGGACAAAGGTTTTTAACAATTTTTAAGTTCTGTAATACATTTGGTTGGGCGGCCACGCGATAAGTCCACCTGTAAGAGGTCACCGCGAGTTGATACATGAACAGCACGCATATATTTTTCATTTTACGGACCACCGTCTGCCGTGTGGACAGAATCGTCGATCCATCAAGATACCGTACAGGACAATACAGCGGAATTGCACCAAATGATATCTCTGAGGCTTTTTCAATGAACCACAGTTAGAACTTGGACAACCATAGGAACGCGAGTACCAGCGGGGTTGGAGAATTAATAAATATTCTTCTGATTGAGATATGATTGACTCGACAACACGGTCCCCAATATTGATGCTGTTTCATTCGTTCATCTATTGTACCTTAAGGTTAAGAGCTGAGGCCTGTCAGGTAGGGGAACGGCTGAGGGTCAGCTCGATAAAATAAGGTACAATAGATAACTATTTTAGTTATCTATTGTACCTTATTTTACGAGGTTTGAGCTTGAGTAATGGCACATCCGATTCGCTTGCACTTCAAATTTGCAAAGAGTCGTGAACTCGTCTATATATATATATATATATATTAGGTTGACCCAAATATAATGAGATCCTATCATCTAGCGCCGAATTCTTATTCTTGGCCGGTTTGATTTCGAATTTGGCGGTTAGTGAGGCACAACAATTAGCAAGCAGACGGCGCAAAAGCCTCTAGCATTCGGCTTTCGTTGGGCGTTCGAAATGGCAACCACCGGAGCAGGTCCCTCAGACTTGCACTTCCACAAGAAAAGTGTCAGGTTTATGTTTCAAAAGAAGAAATGTCTAGCTGAAATCCATAGAAAATTGGTTAGCGTGCACGGCCATAATGCCCTGAATCGACGGCAGGTGTTGGTGTGCGCAGTTTAGGTAAAGCTGCTGGGAAATTAATAAACATCGAGGGCGCCCTCCCGAATCTCTATTCGACAAACGGATCGAGATATTATAATCGAAAAAGCTTTTAAGCAAACTAGAGCTTGGTCATTGATGACTTTGTCGGCTACAATTAGCGTGCCTCGTGAAACATGTCATCTAATTATTAAAAATAATCTGAGGATGCAGAAGAAGGGTGCAAATTGGGTCCTTCATTAACTCGGTCCTGGCCAACTGAAAATGCGTGAGAAGTGTTCGCGAGACAATTTGAAGATATATAGGCAGCAAACGAGTCGCTTAGAGCATACCGTTACAGTGGACGAGACATGGGTTAACCTGTATAGGGGACCGGAAAAAGATCAAGTGAAACAGTGGCTATGACCAGGAGAACAGGCAATGGCGGTAGCAGTGCTAAGTAGTTTCGAGCCTAAATTAATGGTAGCAGTTGCCATGGATTTCAACGGAATTTGCTACTACGGGATTTTGGGCCTAAAAGGAAAACTGGACTCTGCTCGATATCTCGAGTTCTTGAAGGGAGTCACGAATAGTTGGCATGGCAATAGGAAGCACCGAGTGTGGCTGCTCGATGACAACACAAGGGCACATCGTAGCAATGAAATTACGTCCTGGCTTAAGGCCAACAAGATTGAGCGATGGCATCACCCGCCCTATTCTCCCGATTTATGTCCGTGTGACTCTGGTTGCTTCCATCTATTAAAGAGGGCTATAGGTGGCAGAAGGTATTGAAACATCGAATTAGTCCGAGAGGCCTTAAATAACGAAGCTATAAATGGTAATAGACATAGGGCATACCTAGCCGCTAGAAGGCTGCCAGAACCCTGGGACCAGTATATAAATAAAAGAGGTGCATAGTTCTAGCTCATACTAAAAAATCTTTGTTTTAACTTACTTAGTTTAGGCAATATTGAAATGTATATGTGTCTCATTATTTTTTGGGTCAACCTAATATATATATATATATATATACAGTTGTCGTAAGCAGTACCGCATTGTATGGGTTCTAGCCCTTCTCTGATCCATCTAATACAGCAATTTCGTCTATATAGATTAAAGTCTAGGGTACATCGGAGAAAATCCCAAGCGAACAACTTTGAGCACTCCAAGAGCAACAAAAAGTACTAATTATTTTTAGGAAGATCCCAGTGACCTTATACGCACATCATTTAGACTGGAAGTTCGCTTAGAGAATGCCGTTTTGTACTATGAATGGATTCATGCCCCAATGTATGCGGCTTGTACGAGCCTCCGGGTACAAACGGCATTGCCTTTTGTACAACCTCAGCAACCTGTTGTCAGTGGGTTGTTCATTTGCTGTAATTCCGTTAGCGAGCGACGGACCGCCGATTAGCACCGGGCAAGTCTCGAGACGATGATGTTTTGAACGAAGAAGACGAGCGAACATGTGGCCCCGCTGGCTTTTTTCATGTTTCTCAAATTGCGAGAGACCTTTAGCGAGATCAACCGACGGCGGCGATCCCACTCCCGCCTAATGGTTGTCGAACATCTTGAGCATGTGGTGGGATGATTTCAAAGCCCGTATACGAGCAGGAATAACTCGAAATATGAGTCGTTGTTCTTCTGCCCGTTATCGTCCATCGGAAACTTTGGAAGCCAGCTCTTCGTCCTCAGTCGACCATATTCCTAATCCACAGTTACCATCCAAATATCGCTCCGCCTCTCGTGTGCGTGTTCGTTTCGATCTTCTATGTTGTCTGCAATACTTGCTCGTGGTCGGCGCTCCTCGCATAACCCGAACGCCAGCTTACACATCGTTCATTTCCCGATTAATCCGTGGCCCTGTTCGCGCCCCTATAATACTGCCACTATTACTGGCGCTCAACACCCCAACCACCGGCGGGCCCGCACCTCGTAATCGTCGGTAGGCGGCTACTGTAATCAGGGAAAGCCACAAGATGCACGCTGTAAAAGTTATCGTAAGATATGGCTGAGACACCACCACTAGACGACCACTAGTCAACTGTCGGTGCCATTCGTGCGCATGCATTAACGCGTTCCCCTGTAGCAGCTGTCCTTGGCAGCATCAGTGTAGAGTGTTATTGGGAGGGGACGAGTGGGCATTCTCTGTGTCTGTCTATCTTTCTCTTGGTTTCTCTGTATCCCCCTCTCTCCTCTCTCTCTCTCTCTTATATTGTAACACACATAGTGTATTTGTAAGTGTATGTGTGTGTGTTGTTTTCTCCGGTGTCTCGCCCTGAGCATGTCTGGGTCAGGATTCCTTTCGACTGCATCGTGACACCCACATAGAGTTACACACACCTGCACTCACCAATACCCATAGAGGCTAATTCTCTCTCTCTCTCTCTCCCTCTCTACTGGAACCAACGTTGAATAGAACGAACCACATCCACAGCGACCCTTCCAATCTTCTTCCCTTCCTTATTCCTTCGTTTCAGTTCGTCGTCGTCGTCATCATCATAGCCGCCGCCGCCATCCTCGAGCTCGTCCGTTTCGTTTCGTTGGTCGGGTTAGTGTTCTCACTCTCTCCCACACAGTCACTCGGAGCCTTGGGCCAGACCGACAGACTGAGAGACAGCCGAGAGCCAGCTGAGCACCGGAGCGAGAGGCCGCACAGCGAGAACAGGCTACTGCCACCGCGGCCGCCGCCGCCACCGCCGCCGCCGCCTGCTTTGACCAGGCAGGCAGGCAGCCAGCCAGCCAAGACAGCGGCTGCTGCTGGTAGCGAGCGAGCGAAGAGAAGAAAAGAGAAGAGGAGGTCCAGCCAAGGCTGGTGGGTAGCTAACGTAGGTAGGTAGGCAGGCTGGCAGCCAACAGCCATCAGCAGGGGTGGTCTTGTGCGCATGCGCACTCTGAGTCGACGGCTGGTCAGAGACTAGCCTCCAACAGCGGTAGTTGCAGCAGCAGCAGCAGCCCCAGCATCGATGGTGATGGCCAGCAGGAGCCACGGCAGATGATAGCAGCAGATCAGTGAACAGCAGAGAACTAGTGCCATCTACCATCGAGCCAACATCATTGGTAGCAGCTACAATTACTACACTACAAATATTAACGGCACCAGCAGCAGCAGCAGCCGCCGCAGGCGGTGGAGGTATAGCGGCTACGTCCGCCTTAACGCTGGAGAGAATTGATTTGAGTAACATAGTGCTGGATGATGTCTGTGTTCGTGTGAATGTGCGTGTTTCCCGACTCTGTGACTCTGCGAAAAGCCAAAGGAATATCATTACTATTGATACTACTGCTGTATTGCTACCACTACTACCAGTAGTTGTAATTATAATAATAGTAAATACTAGCAGTACAAAACGATCCAGTTCCTCTAGTTCTTCCACCATTACCATAGTGATCTCTCCGTGCTCGAACGTTAAATCCCCGCATAGTCACTGCCCCGCAAGGCTACGATTACGGCTATTGCTGCCGTACTGTTAGTCGGATAACCAACGAACACACAGGGATTAAGACTAGAAACTGGCTACAAGCTCGCAATCTGCCGTACACGGGCCCTCGCGCCCAGTGGAGGGGCCACCAGAGCACAGCGATTCAGCGAGCCAGCCATCCATAGACGAAGAAGGCGCTGCTCGGTGGAGTGCTGTGTACTTTCAATGTCCAGTGTATGCATCGAGGAGTATATAACGGTCGCAACAGGCCACAATCGTTAGTGCGTGAATCTGCAAGGGAGCTGACGACATCGCTAAGTGCGTACGTGCGTAAGAGGACTATTTGGCAAATCTTGACAAATTTACAGTACATCGCTAAAACCTAACGTCGTTATCAAGCGATCGTTGTCTGCCACATCATCAAAGGTGGGCTATCTTCTCTCTCACCGGTATTCCTTCCATGCGATATGGTTCTGTAGGTCACTGGGATACGCGCTCATCACGAGTGATTAAGAAAACCCAGAGAAAAATCCGATATTCGCATAGGTTATACGTCCGTACCGCGACAGGTACGTCCCTTCAAACAGCAGATTCTCGGCTGTCGACCGTACGAAGAGGTGCGGGTCTCGTCGCTTGCCTCGTTCCTCTTTGAAAGAATATGGCCGAGTTATTCGATGGATCGGCCAGCTGCAGCGTTGCTGGCTGATGTCGTTGCCAAGCCTCGAATTGAGCTAGCTAGTATTTTATCGTGTGTCCTTGATTTCTCTTTGGTAAGAATCACGAAATGAGAATACTCTCTCAACACTGATGTCGAGCAATTAGTACACTGTGTAAGGACGCACTGACCAGAGCGCTTGTGTCCTTAGCTGTCCTGACTGTCGTATGCTTTTCCCAGGTCCAATGAGTCATGCAAGCAGAGTTACTATCTTCTGTTTATCCTGAGCGGCCAGCTGATCGAAGCTGTGGAATTGAGGTCGGCGACACTGCGCAGCCCGGAAGAAGAATAGGAACGCTATGGAGGTGCGGTACATGCAGTACAACCCTCATCTGCAAGGTACGTAACAGAATAGAATTGATTGTCTCTTCCCGTTGGAGCAGTCGAAAATTATTATACTGAGTCTGGTAGCCACTGATACTTGGCATTAGACCAAAGAGGGACAGATGCTGAGGCCGACGACGTCGGAAGGTGACCAGGCTGCTCCCAGAGGTGCTTAAGTGAGAGATCGACGAACACACCCATTGGCTAGATGTGTACGTCGTCTATCTGGCTACTGCCCCAGTAGCAACTGAGTATATATATATATATATATATATATATATATATATATATATATATATATATATATATATAAGCGTAATTGGTGACTGATTATCTATGAATCGAACTACAGATATCCAGTTGGTAGATTGCGTTATGAAAGACCTCGGATAATAACAACAAGCCAAATATATGAGTAGGAAAGGATAACTCTGTCTTCTTTGGTAGAGTTCCTAACGTGAACAAAAACCCAGATGACATGGACTCCCTTTTTGCAGCTCAACTATTAACGATAGTCATTATATGATATAGACTCAATAAGGTTGCCCTCCAAAAATGTGTTGTTTCGTAAAACGTACCACTGGATATTGCTGTTTGATCCTGGCTATTTGGGGCCTGGAAGTCATGGCCCAAGCCAGTTCCTGTGTGGTGAGATGTTTTCAGCTGCAGTGCTTATTAATTAATAAAAGTGTTAAAAGTTACACTGGTTCGTCGAGCCCAGCGCCGAAAGCTACCTATTATATAATAGTTAGCGGCCGCTTCGCTAATTAACGCAATATCGTGCGCAATCCTAACGCTCTTGTCCCATGCTTTCAGTGCAATATATCACTGAAGGTACAGTCGGCATACGCTAAACACACAACGAGATCATATGCGCTCGTTGACTATAGCTTCGAACTATGGCACGAGTCCACCACACAAGAAACGCAAACAAAACTCACAAGCCCGGCCAAACAGTGTAAATTGCTCCTTCAAGGACCGAGTTGCAGAACGCGACTTTTTGCTCCAATAGGAATGAAGGTTGCCTTTAAAATATTGTAGCACATTATTTTTCCCTCGCTAGATGTATACGAGATGAGGGCCATTCTGAGTAGAAGTAAATTGCCATCCATAGAAGGGAACTGGAATAAGAATACTATTATAATATATACGTCCTGTCAGACTGGTTTGCGTTCAATCTAAAAGTGTTTTATGGCTTGTCCGCTTCGGGCCAGCCAACTTGTTGGCACGTAAAGTACACAATTGAAATCTGTTCAACCGGAACTATTATATAAAAATGAGAACAAAATTTTTGTTTTTTTTTCTAGGACGAATGCAGTGAGCCTTGCAAGAGTTACATGAGTATTTTGAAAGTATTACTATATATATATATATATATATATATATATGTACATAGTATATATGTACATAGTTTTCCCAAGCATTCGTCTTAAGAAAATTATCTCCTTCCACGAACCTCACTCAACAGTTTTTCCTTTAACGCTATTTGTCGATTGTGGGAACTATCGGACTCTGTGGTATTATCAGAACACAACATATTTTATAGCTGATTAATCTTTCTTCTTTGAACATGCTTTCATTTAGCAATTTCGACTAAACCACACTTCTATCCAATTTCCATCAGACGCTTCAGTCATATTTGTTTATTTCCACGAGACGGTCCTTTCAATGTTACAGACATTGGCTCAACTCTATGTAAACAACTTTATGTTGCAACCTGGCACAGTGACAGCAGAAATGCATTAAAAGTGTAAGTTGCTCGCCGGCAACCAAATCACAGGTTAATTACGAGGATACTTCCGTTTGAAATTTATGTCAATACCAATCACACCGTAGCGGCATAGCTAGTTCTGTTAAGCAACTGGTGCAACCACACAGTACCTAGAACTGTATACATGTTATGGGTAGGTACTGTATTCAATCACGGTACGCCGTCTCATATCAAGCTCTCATACAAAACGCGTATTATACAAAAGGAGAGATCGGTTTCACTCGCTCTAGCGCTGCAGCTCGACGAGACGAGCTACGGCTCTTTCCATAATCAGCAATGGAGTGATTCGTCTCACGAGTGAGAATTGGGCTATATGTTTTTCATGGGCAACAGCTCGATAGCGGAGCATCGGTGGATACTTTAGTGACGGCAGACAACGCCGTTAGTATCCCGTTGCTTTTCTCTTAATTGGCGAATTGAACACGTTGTTGAAGTTAATGACTATGATTCCGAAACGGGTGAATGTGTCCGCGAATAGCAACGCTTGCTCATTCAGCCTTAGCGAACAGCTCGATGCTAGCAGTACTTCCTTTTCCGCGCTAGGCCTGAACTTTATCACTTCGGTCTGTCTCTTGTGCGTGTATTGATCTTGAGACCGACTTCCTCGACAAAGTATGTTGACGAGGTCACCTGCTGCTGATGATGACGTGCGTCTAGAATCGGCTACAAGGTCACCATCGGTGTACATGATGATCTTTACGAGAGGCCGACAGTTCCCTGCACGGCTCGGCAGATATGAGGCGCGAAGCGCGAACATCAACTGAGTCACCCCCCTTGAACCAAACTGGTTGTGCACTCGATCCAGGCGTGCTCAGATACTCCCTCGTCGAATCGATGGTAACTGAGACTACAGTGTCAAGTTATTAGAACAAGCAAAAATGGCTGCGTTTTGAACAACGTGCCGAAATCGGCCTTCTCGTTAACCGATCCTGGTTGAGAAATAATCAGTTTAAAAGCAAATTAACCTTGAATGATTGAAGCGGAATAGCGGTGTCGTCGCTGAGGAAAACATGTGTGTACGTTGCCCGTAAACTAATACGGGCTCTAGGCAGGCTGATTTCAGCAATCGTAGATAGTAATGAGCTAATTTAGAAAAACCATGCGCCTAGTGTATTATTTATCTCTAGATATCCTCTTTGTTTCACTTATTTCAGGCGGGTATTTATCATTTGTCTTGCTTAAACGTGACATCTGATTAAAAGTGATTAATCTTCGTATAATCCGCTCCACGTGAAATTTGCCCCCACCAAGAATATTTTCAGCAATTACGAAGGCGGCCTGCGTACGCTTGCCTAGCATCTATTTTAGAATTGACTTTGATAATTTATATAATTTAGGAACACACAAGCAAATTAACACAACACCTAAGGAAATTCTCTCGAACGAGTAGCAACATGTTTGGCAGCGTTATTATCTCATTTGTTTGAAACTTTGCACGTTGCTAAATTGCAGACATTCATAATAGTTAGCATAAGAGTGAGCGCTATACTGTGCGATTATGTGTAGGGACTATTTTTTAATGGACCGTTCAGCAACGGAGTGAACGGTGCACGGTAATCTGACAAACAAATTTAGGAACAGTCCGTTCAGCTGACTGCAAGCACGCAAGAGGCCACGTGCAAATACTTCGTATGTCTGAAAGCAATGGAAATATATATATATATACATATATAATATAAAATTAGCATTAGAACTAATTTGTCTACCACGAATCTATGTTCATTGATTGTAAGCATATGATGATAAGGATCTACTTATATTCTATCGACTTTGTCTACACGCGACTTAATTAATTTCTAAGTATTAAATATTCTTCTCATTTTGGGTTAAACACAATTCTTAGATGGGCATATATACATGGGTATTTTTTCGCTATTTTGGTTGAAACTGAATAGTAAACACACTCAAGGAGAAGCTACACTATAATACAATATCCACCTTGACACATGCGCTAACATTTTCTGTCGCTGTGTAGATGCTGATGTTTTGCGTCAAGAAACCTTTAGATCTACTGCAGACTCTGCCAAAACATCGCTTAGTAACCCAGGCCGAGGTGACTGTAGTGTATGAAATATCCGGCATTATCGGAAATTAGCATGGGGAAATTAAAGTCAGATAAATATTCGCTTAAATTAAGAAATCTGTATATCAACGACCCACGTACAAAATGACTAAAGGTGTTTTCCAGGGATTAGAACTTGGTCTATTGCTTTGAGATATCGGATATAATGACGAAAAGAAAAATATATGAAGAGGTTTTGGCTAATTTGCATATGCAGACGATTGGGGTGCTATAAGAATCGCAAGGAATACAGGAGAGCTACAATGAAGCAAATTATTAACGATCGATAGATATAATATCTGAGTGGTTACAAGAATACGACCTGAAAATAACATGAGAAAAAATTGAACGAACCCTATTAGGCGGGATGAGACGAAGCAGAGGAGTAAAGGTCAAGATAGATGGACACGCAATATGTATATATATATATATATATATATTGCGTGTCCATCTATATATATATATATTGGTATAATTGTAAAGTATTGGGGGGTAAATCTGGACAGTGGGCTGACTGATACACCACGTATAAAATAGACCACCAATAATATACTTCCGAATATATATGGTCCTGGAGAATGGGCCCGGAGGGTGATTGCATCTCTGGCTGAGTCCATAACTCTCTATGCTGCCCCGATCGGGAAGAGAGTACTCGAAACAAACAGAAAGATGAAATAATCGGCTCACGAAAAAGATGCCCATAAGGATTGCGAGCGTATCTAGAATAGTGTCCACGTCAGGTGGCCTAGCAGTGACAAAATCGGTTCCATGAGAGAAAAAAATAGTATAAAGCAAAAGACAAAATAGAAACCGCCAGAGAAGGGTGAGCATTCAGCAGTGGCAACAAAATGGGACGGCCTAAATGAGATGACATGGACATGTGAACTACCATTTAACATAGACCGTCATTGGACATGGTACCGTTGGAGAAGAATATCTGGAAAAGTTTAAAATGAACTAAGGCGTTATTTGTGGACACTGTGATACGGGAGCAGTAGACTCTATTATGCATACTTTTTTCCAGTGTATAAAAAATTTGAGAGATTCGGGAATCAACTGACAGAGAACACCTAGCTGCTCGCCAAATAATAAACACATGAGTAGACAAGATGATGAATGACGAATGGAACTGGATTAAAATTAAATAATATATTAGTGAAGCGCTAAAATTGAAAGGTGAAAGCAGCACGGACGTGCGATTTTAAGTGGATAAACTTTACTAATGTCCTATATTAAAGTAAAAATTTCATTTGTAATGAGATAAGCAATTGATGCTATACCATACGGTTTCGGATACCCCAGCCTGACCTACAAAACCTGGAGGGTGAACAACGTGGAGACGAGGAATAAGCCTAATGAGCACCTATACTCCCAGACTAGAGTATGCTACAAGCGCGTAAAGCATTTACTGTCCACTGGTGACTTCGGGGAGTGGGAAAAAACATTGTTTGACAATGATTTTTCAGCTCCTAATAAAATACTTCCTTTCTGATTATCTTTAATAACTAATATATTAGTTGTTCGTATAGTGTGTGAAATATGAAGCGGTGGCGGGTACTTTGCTCAAGCGAATGGGCTAATTGAAATAGCCAAGACCAATAAGTACAGGTGCGGGAGATAGAGTTGGATATAATTTGAAAAAATATACATAACTAGTAAAAACAAATCATACAGCATTCATACAATTGTCCCGGTGAGTTGGGATACGGTTGCTCCATTAGGTTAGATCGGTCGTTTTCAACGTGAATTAGCTTCTGAGCGAGATTTTTTGTATAGGCGTCAATCCGTTTTCGGAGTTCTTCCTTATACTGACGCTAAAATAACAATATAAAGCACAGTTAGTCGTTTCAGAAAGTAGAACGAACCAAACGATCGAGAGACAGCTGCAGGTGGAAATTCTAAATCCGGGACCAGATGTTTAGCCCAGCCGCTCCCTGTTGCCTAGTTATATAATTGTAACCAGACAATTTCTGGATCACGTTAAGCAAGTGGTGATTGACATGTTACATTTTGCGAGCACGCCCGTAAAGACCCTCTAAATTAGCGGTGAAATCGGCTGACCCGTGAACCGCGTCTGTGTCAGCAGCTCTCTGCTGGGCAGTGGAGCAAGCGACGTCTGGGAACAATTGCTCTATTGCGTGGTCGCTTTAGTTTCGAGGCCCACACGCTGTCACGAGTGAAATGCATAGTCCCCTGGATGGTCTAGTGGTGAGCGTCCTAGACCACTAGACCGGAGGGACACGTGTGTGTTGGGTTCAAATCCTGTCAGACGCGGAGAATCTTTGGAGTTCTTTATCTGAAGATTCTTCTCAGGTACGAGTAAGGCAGAGAATAAGCAAAGGTGGCCCCGACAGGTCCTCATAGTAATACATAAAAGGTTAAGAGCTGAGGCCTGTCAGATAGGGGAACAGCTGAGGGTCAGCTCGAAAAAACAGAGTGAAATGCATAGGCGCAAACAGGCGCGCAGCTGATTGAGCCGGATGGCGGAACATATAACCGTTGCGAGGGTCACTTGTAGTAAATAAATATTGCGGTAATAATGAACGGGAGCACTATATATATATGTTATTTTCCGCTTCCTAGTCTCGACTTGAACCAGAAGGATAATAGTGAATGTTTCAATGGCCAACGATTTTAAACTAAGTTATACCTTATTGGATTACATCGAGCGTAAGGCGAACCTTCTTGTCTCACGTTTGCATAACTGAGCAGGTACTTGTCAGCCTTTCAGGTGATTACGTAATTCTTCGACGTGAGCATATTCGAATTTGTGTTCCGGCATTAATGAATTAGGGTTCGAGTTAGTTACCGAGTCCTCTCAATTGCCGCTTATTGAAGATTACACTTCACTTTGGTGATTCTCGAAAAATATCCTGCTGTCCATCGATTTCCAATTTCGAATTGGTTTAATCAGTCAAATCATCATATCAAAGATATAACTGCGTATGCTGAAGCAAAACGGTCGAGGTTCGAAAATTATGAGGAGAGATAAAATTTGGTGAAAATCTCTTGAATCGCTCGTGGCGTTTCCATCCAAAAGATTGAATTTGCTCTATGTTTCCTGGTGTTTTCTTTTCTCTTTAAATTCAAAAACACGGTGTCCCATCTAGATATATGTCTACAGAAATAGGAGCGAACAAGAATTCACGGGAGATTACCTCTGAAACAGTGATAACTTCGCCCATATGGTTGCGTAACTCCTGAGCTCCATGTGCATTGTAGATATGGGTTTGCTAACTATACTAAATTTGTGGATACAGTGACTAATTGTCCTCACTGTTACATCGTTGCAGTGCTGAACGAGGGTCCACGTTGTCCTGAGTTCACAGATTCGTCGGGTAAAATCAATCCGGGATTCGACTGTCCACATCTTGAGAACTTGAAGGTCTTCTGCTGCGGCCAAGCGGCGGCTCCTCATTGCTGCAAAGACGTTAGCGACCGAGCTCCACCTGACCACCTAAGAAATATGTGAGTACTCTAAAACGAACCGTTTAAAATTGTTGGATCGTTTATAGGTAAAAAAATATATCCGCTGAATTCGTGTAATATACGGTACGAATCACTATTGATAATGACGTTATAAAATTTCTATGGTTAAGAGCTTTGTACTGAGACGAGGAAACATATAACTGATCTTAAACTATACTCTGCAATCATATAATGAGTCCCGCATCGCTTTATGAACAATATATAATTCGTCGTTCGCCCTTTCAGTGGCCTTATGAACGAATTTATATGGACCTTTTTTTCTTCATACAATTACATATGCTACGATACTGAAACGATCTAAATTCGGTCCTATCCGTTATCTCCTTTGCCTCCTTCTCACTGACCTCAAGCACCCACTCATATACCCTCTAAGCCTATATTCTTTTCTATCCTGAGAGTCCTCCCCGCCGTGTCTATCGATGACGGTGTTCCACGCTTCTAAATTCCCGACGCACCACTCGCTTCTCTTAGCCAAGTCTACTCTGGCATTGCGTTCCTTCGTTTCTTAGAAAAGGGCCGCTACTTCAAGCCGACTGACTCGCTCGGAGATTCAAGACTGCTCGGATCTCTTCTTTCAATCCCCGCCCTACCCAAGTCCCGCACGCTAACCGTCTTCTTGGCTGCCTAACATTTCTCTAAATTTCTGTTCGTGGACGGTCACTGCACATTTAGCTACCCGGAGAGAATCAGTGGGGCACGGATTGAGGGCCTTTGAAATATCCAACCCTTTCCTCCCTCTGCCTGTCTATGGGTTGGTCCGTTTGTCTTTTGGCGAACGCTGATGGGAGCTACTACTCTTGGTGGTTTCCCACCACCAGAGTGTCTTTACTGCCACCGTAGCCGCCAACGATGTGGCGATGGTCCTGCTGATGCGGATAGGGATCCTGCTTACTGTTGCTGCCGCGCTGCTTCTCATGATGGTGACGATGGTGGCTGTCGTGGCACTGGTTGCAGCTCAGCCCATCTATTCCTCCCATTCGGAAAAGATGTGTGTGTGTGTGTGTGTGTGTTTGTATCGCTCTGGTCGGCCAACCAGCTAGCAAGCCATAACACCCAGGGAGAAAGCGCTGGAAGAATACTGATTATAATCATCATACGATCGTCTTCTGATCTAGAATTCAATCGTTGTTACTTTTCTCTATTCTAGCTGGTGCTCATTGATCCATGTAAATACCTAACGTGAACAGTTAAATGAGCAACAGTTGCCGTGCGATGACTTTTTTCAATTACTGTTGCTGTCAAGGTTCGATCCCCACCGTCTCACGTTTGCATTTAAGGGGTCCGTCTTATGAAGCAATGCCGAAAGCAGTTCGTTCGAAAGCATTTGGACGTGAAATGTTGGCTGTGAATCTGCTCGATTGGACAGCTTTTTTCTTGGTACTTATATTGCGGCATTTTGAGATGGTAGGCAATAGTTATGCCAGAGTGCAATCAACTCTAGTAAATATTTTGAGAGATCCCAAGCAGACTTTGACGTCTTCTATGATAGGCTTCTCGATATGTATCGATGTTAGAACTGTGCTTTACATCAGAGTGTGTTGCTTGCTACACCTAAGTGATTATATTTCTTAAACTAAGCCTGGCAGATATCAACTGCACTATTTCGTTTATATATATATATATATATATATATATATATATATATATATATATATATATATATATATCTATATATATATATATATATATATATATAGCTAGATGTATTCCTGGGAGTTTCTACATTAGCGAAATCCGATCCCAACGGGGTGCGGTCCTCCTGGGCTATGTTCTGTTATACGCATGACGTAATGTACGACGCATGACGAACTCGAGTGTGTATGGGAGAACGACAAGGAATGTTGTTTCGCCTGATTGAATGAGGTTGCGTATGTGCCATCCGAGTATTCCCTGGCGGTGATTATCTGCAGTAGCTATGACAGCGTTGCTGGCTCATGTCAACCCATAACAGAGAAACACTTTTAGACCGATACAATCAAAGTCGAAAGGCCGTTGTGCAATATTTTGTGCAAGATAACAACGAATAATTCATGGATCCCTATCCATATGGAGCATTATAACCTGCTCCTCTTGCAGACAATACTTATATATATATATATATAGTTTTATAAAATGGGATTGTTTTTATGCTAATGGCCATTCCTTTAGTAAGGGCAGTGAGATGTGCACAAGCCAGGCAACACTTACTTAGAAACCTTAAAGCTGCCTACCTTAAGAACTGTACTTCGCAGTCAATTTGACACTCTGCAGCTGACTGTGTCTGCGAAATAGATATGACAACTGGCGAGAAAGATTAAACAGTTATTAGATAACAAATAACACATCATGCGAAGAAGTTACTGTCAACCCCCGTCTGAGGAGCAAATCATATCTGCAAGATGAATTTTGTACCACGGGCAACGAATATCACTCCTGTGTTTCATTATTTTCTACAACATCGAGACTGCAATGAAATGCATTGTCATTATGAATTCAAAGTTATGCAGGTTGTTCAAATGATGATACAATGCTCTCTCTGTTAGATAGATAATAATAGTATTACATCAGAATTATGAATGAAAGTCCCTATTTCATTTCTTGTAAATGTCAGCTATTCCTATTCAAACGGTTATATTTATAACTAAATGGTACGCATATATATATAAGTCAGACGTCGGTTGGGTGAATTTTAATAAAGCTCAAGTTGCACCATTGTTGTATGTCCGAGTAAAATGTTATGAAATTGAAGTCTTTAGGTCAAACAGTTGAGGACTTGAACGCCTCACAAGTAACTCAACTAGAGGTGTCTCGATGCCTAAGAAATTCGGTTTTAAAGCCACAACTATTTAGATCGTCAGCGGTTAGGTGCGCACCGCATTTCAAACCCCATGATTTAGTACCAAAGTACTAAATATAAAAATGCACTATTTTTCGATTGGATGACAGATATATATATATATATATATATATATAGGTCGCAAAATTAAGTAATGTAAATGCCACTTATGACTTCAAAACCGAACTCTTTAGACATCCGGACAGAAGCGAGTACACGAGTCAAAGTAAAAAAATCTTTAATCATTTAGACCAAAGACTTAACGACCTTTTCATTGTATTCTTGCAAGATTCAGCTAGAATCTCAAACAAAAATGAGTGTGCCGTTTTGGGTTTTACTCAAAATTTTAAAAAATACTTTAAAAAACAAATTTAAAAAATCGACTTCTGCATTGTCCGTGGACCGAGCTAAATATATATATATATATATACTGCATTTGGATGTCTCGGGTTGCACACATCGCGAAATGTATCTACAGGTCAGGGCTGAATAGATCTTTATGTTTGACGCCATTGTATCCATTTATGCAATAAATGTCAAGCTGGCTGCATCAATAATATCGCAGCCATAATCGATACATTAGCTCTATTGTGTATGCGCCATGTCTCATATCAAGGTCAGCAGATTGCGCGACTCTATACATGATTCCCTGTTCCCCTCAACAACGTAAACATATCGTAGACGTTAATGCATTTCTAGAGATGATGTTTATTTTGCACAACGCCGAAATATCTCAGACAAAGTATACAGACGTCGAATGACCATTGAAACTGTAGTGTAGACATTTGTGGATTCTATCAGTAATTTATGTTTCTTGAAAGTCTTGAAAAATGATACATTTCTCAAATTCTAGGAAATGTGTATTACAATGTGCATCGATCCGAATTGACCTTATAACCACATCTGTCGATTTGGGTGCCAGTATATGTATGAGCATTTATCTTATCATCGAATGTATATAATTCCCTAAGAACTCAAATTATTACAATATTTATTCATTCGAGATTTTGAAGAGGTCAACCATGTTCGCTTGTATCCCCCCCTGATCCCGCTAGATTACCCAGCTATTAAATGAATCAGGACAATATAGCTGATCAATTCTGCTGTCGTCCTCTGTGGCCTCAGCTGACCTTGGCCTCAGGTAATCTACCGGTGACCTTGACGTTGGTTGGCACTTAAGCAGCATTACGCCATTAGCTGTGTGTTTCAGTTTGTCTAATGAACCATTACCTTCACCTGCTGCTTTTTTTGTGTGCTGATTCCAGAGACCATGAAGCGTTGTTACTTCTCATTGGAGCCGTTGTATCCTGTGTGCTCTTTATAACTACGATAGTCGTCGCCTTCTGTGTCATCTGCAAACGCCGTAGCCATACACGACATAAGCGGGCACGCTCTCATGGGTGAGTTGGGTGTACTGTTCGTTTGGGATGTTTATTGTTAAGTATACGGGCCGACGGTACGCTTCAGTCTGTGATTATTATCGTGCTCATATATGTACTATAGATTTTACTTTTTGTTCATGTATTCGATTATGTGATTGATATTGTTGAGCGGAGTATCATCACATATTATGAAAAAAACAATTGCATAATAATTGAAAGCTGTCTACTGCTGACCTAGCTTTTAGCTTAACGACAATATACGTTGTTCTACGAAAATATACATTATAGTTGTTTCCCACTACATCGGGCGTCTTCATTCGATCTGCCTTGGGGCACGTCTATGTCTTCTTCCGAGTTCTCACAAAACTTTGCTGTGAAAGCTATTCTAAGAGGGGTAACTGCATTACATCATTAGGCTTGACCATGCTAGCTTCCATTGAATGGTTACGCTAATAGGAGCAATTCAGCTCAGGTATACCTATAATGGTGTCCATTTGTTGTGTGAAAGTCAACAAAATTGTTGTTCTCTCCACCGACTTTATGTCTCGTCGTTCGACCTTGTATTGTTATGCGGACGTCTCTGACAGTGGTCTGCGTAATGATGATGTCGCGTTATTTAACGTACCTTAATAGGTGACTACTTTACATTCTATGGTCGACGAACGGTGATCGGTGCCAAATATACATATATGCTCAGATAAACATGAATTATGACATGAATCTCGAGTCCAATGAAGCTGCAGATGATTGAACTTTGAATTGAATTTCGCTCAATCTCTCACACGAATTTGCGTCAATCTTGCATGCTCTAGTCAATATATATATATATATATTTTTTTTTTATACATATACTTTCATTATTTAGCCACTCATGTTGAGCAGGCTGAGGTTGAGTAGGTTTGTATATATATATAAATGTATTATATGTATATATTATCGGCCAAGATGACTGGAAAGTACCCAACTATTAGTTAGTTGACAACAACTACACCATCAGGTACATGATGGCATTAGAGACATGGGTGTTTGGTCTTTCGGGCCATCTCCAAAGGTTCGTTACCGGTATGGGTATACCAGGTGAGCTGAAGGGCTTTTATCCACTGGTTTTGCGACATCGTTGAACCTTGCAAGAACATTTAGGATATTATCAAAGAGGGGCCGCCCCGCACACGTCCGCAGCGTGTCACCGATGCGATAATTGTCACGGACATTCATAGAAGGTTTTCTAAATAAAATTAACCCTCCTTCCATCGAGTGTTAGAGCATCACAGTATCGAAGGCTAAGCTCCAACTCGTTTTTCTATTTCTCTTTCAAGTGGGTAGATGACAGACAGGTCAACATGAGCGATGAAATATGATGTCCGATAATCATTAGAAAATGATCACCTACCCAGTGAATATTGTCATCCTGCGAAGAAGAACATAGTCGATACATAGATGACCGACCCTTAAGTTATTTTTTTATATTTTCGCTTTACACACTTTGTGTATTATCGTTGACAACGTGTGCATAAACGCCCACATACAAAATATTTACAGGATCAAGTCAAACTCTATGGTTAGATAAACTTCAGGATCACTGGGATGTAACTCTGCCGAGAGTACAGACATATCTTATTATTATTTCAATATTTGTACAATCGAAATTGCTGTAAATCGAAATTACTTCTGGGCGATTGCCATAAGCGACTCTTTGCCTGTGCCGAGTATATAGGAGTACATATATATATATATATATATACAACACAGAGTCGACGTATTTGTAGCTTAGTTGGATCCGTTCGATTCCTCGATATTTTTCTACACTCTCCCTTATTTTGAGTTGCCTGTAGAAAAATAACAGAGCGTTATTTTTTCACAACGTTCCCGGCCTTCCTCCCGGTAAGAATTGGCATAAAACCCCTATTGCAAGGAACTAGCTAAGAATGGCTCAAATAGCACGACCCTCTCAATGGCCGACAGCTCCAGTTCGAGTTTCGCCCGGAGATGGCAATTGTGCCGGCAGGCACACAGCCCTGTTACAGCCGAGGGCTTTCGTAATTTCATTTCGAATAGGGAACATGAAACCTCTTGTCATAGTGACCACTGCCCATGCAGCTGCAGGGCTCAGCTGACGCAGCAATGCACGGACAGAACAGATCTGTGGGATCTGTAGGCTTCGCTGTCAACGGCGAAATAAATATCTGCGTCTGATTAAATAACGAATATCTGCGCGCTGAGCATATCGCACGAGGCCTACCGTGAGGTTGGCGTTGTTCGTGTTTCAATGCGTGCTGATTGGCATATGCATCTATTGTATGGATCGTGTGTTCGTGACGGCCGCAGCGGTGTCACAAGTATTCTTACGGATCATTAGAGAAAATGTCTTATGAATGGAGTGTGATACACAAGTTGCACGATCTCTTATTTTTCTCTTAGCTAACTCCCAGCTTCCTTGTCATGGAAGTCCTCGATGCTAATTGTGAACACTACTGGCTTGATATTGCAAGCTTGAAAATAGATTTCTAAGCGCTGATAGATATGAGACACGGAAATGGAATAGGCTGTCGAGAAAACGAGCCGAAACTGGACGGTCACAATTGTAAATGACCGTTCTTGTTTTTATAATTAAACCTAAAGAATAGTAGATTTCTTGCTCAATCAGTTAGTAGATCGGTAAGGGCCGATGTAGGATTACAGTAGGGTTACACTTAAGGTTTCAGCGAAGAAAGGTACTTCCAAAACAAAGCGCGTTCATAGTTGAAACAGATGCTGTCTCAACCATGAGTCTACTTTTTCACATTAGTGGAGATACCTATTTTCAACCTCAACTTGGGCCTTACTGTAAACGTATTTCCGCCTTCCCCATTGTATATAATGTCACCCCTGAATGTATACAATGTTTGCATTATTGCATATGCAATCGCCGTAGTACTTGCCAAGGCATATTAAGCGAGCCCGCCATTGTGCTAACGTATACATCTCTGCAGTTTATAATAAATCCATTCAAAGTACCTGACCAAGCCTCAAACTATAAAAATATTGAACTGTTGATGTCAATACATTTTATTGACTTAGCCAAATTATTCTGTGCTGTGTTGATCATGCTTTTTTTCAAACACATTTAAAATTGTGTTTCATAACTCAATGAGACTAGCCGTATCTATTCTATCTTAATTATTTTTTGTCGTAAGCAATGACGAAATAATGCAACGACCTGAGCTTATTTTCCTAATCCTAATTATTCCGTTATTAAAATCCCATACAGTGTTTTCAGTTATTCGCTTAATAGGACATAATTGGCGAGCGCTAAACATGCTGAATCTCCATTACATCACAATGCGTGGCCTAGGGTAAAAATAGTGGCCGAGATAACCTGCCCGTCAAAGCGAAAATAATCATAGTTCCTTGCCCCCATCTGCACAAATGTCTATGAGGTACATCACTTTTATTATCTGCACTATGATGCATATCCATCGATTTATGTATCTATGCGATACACACAAATAACACAGGATAAAATAGGATCAAGTCAATGCCACCAGTGACGGATGACAATCATCATTTCTTCTCTTATGTGTCTTGAATTTCCTCTGACTTGTTGTCACCTTGTAGAGGTAACGTGATCAATTTGGAAGATTTGTCGGACGAGGAGCTGCATACGAGACTTGAACGCCCCCCGACGTACTCGCGCAGTACGGCGATGACGGTGGCGGCGGATATGTATTTCCCTCCGCCGCCGCCGCCACCAGGTCATCCCGTGGTAGCGCATCATCCAGGACATCCGCATCTTCCACCGCATCCCGGACACCACCCGCTAGGGCATACTGGACAAGGTCACCTTCAAGGACATGATGTAATTACGATTGAACCTGCACCGTCGTATTCCACTGCAGTAGCCCGCGATCTTGGTGAACCACCACCCGCTTTGCATCCGCATCTCGGTGGGGGCTTAGTAACGGCCGGAGGTCCGGTTGCTTTCAACGGAATCTATATGGAACCTCCCCCACCCTATCAGGAGTACCCGGAGCCGAACTCGCGTATTCTAGTCTGCCGCCATGGTGGCACTCTTGAGACACACAACACCGATCTCACCGTTAGGTTCCAGTACTAGTTCGACTCTGTAAGTATTATTTATAATTACAATATATATATATAATTATTATCGTATGTACATTGTACACATATAACATGTCATTGGAGTCTGTATCTCATAGCAACCGAGAAAATGTTTGATTTATAGAACTTGAAACTTTGTCGACTATTTTATAGAAACTGCTATTATATATGCGTGCGCTCGACCTAAGTGGTTAGCTGGGTATTGTAAAAAAATGTACAATATATGCCATATACTAGGCCGCGAATTAGTCAACGAACATTGATCGAGCATAAACCATTCACGAGGTTCCACTCCCGTCTTCACACTGTAAACACACTTAGCGGTTAGTAGTGCACATATTGCAATAGAGGGTTAGCCCATAGAGACGTGTTAAGGAAGAAACGAACTAAGTGACTATGATGTACGCATTTTTTTTGCTTAGAAAATGATGAACACAGTCATAGGCGTACGGAGGAACGCAGTGTTCCATGAGCTCTCTTGCCGAAAGCTTTTCGATTTCTATTTGTTGGTTTTTGCCCGCCTCTCGTTACAATGCTAGTCGTCTAGCCACTATCTGCATCGGTCAGCTAGATTTGCTCTGCGCTCATCAATCGTCCTACGCGCGGCAGGACGCTCGCCCTCAGATACAATATCGAGAAAGCCACAGAAGCCGGAAGGCAAGAATGAGGGGTTTATTGGGAAAAAGACGGATTCGGCCGCTCTGCGCCGTCTGTTCCTCCATCCCTATCGGCTTCCTGATAGCACCGGGAGGTGTGGCATTGAGCGAACATGACATTCGCCGTTGCTGTCTACACATTTTGGCCCGACTTACCCCGTCGGCCATGGTTGCGGTCGGGACGAGGATCACCCTCTGACATCTCGGCTCGTAAAGCCACACCAAGCGAGCGGCGGGGGCTAAAGAGCGCGCAACTGTAAAGAAGCCTTCGTCGCCTGACCTGACCTGTAGTCGAAGACTAAAAAGACGAAGAGGAAAATCGTTGGCGCACAAAAATAACACAGAGAAACCGACGTGGGATTGGTCACTGACACGATGAAACTAAGCCCAACGTGAGAGTCCAGTAAGCCGCGGTTGCAAGGTTGAGCTTTGCATTCATTGAATGAGAAGAAGTCGGCGAACGTGTCCACCATCAGGAGTGCGCTGGCAAAGTAGAACGCCTGCTTGACCCAAGCCCAGAGGGATCGGCCGGCTCGGTGGTGGGTGACTACTTGCAACCGCCGTTGGTGGACGCAGAGAAGTGACCGGGAAATAGATCGAGCGAGAGAGGGAGGTTGGGATACACTGGAAAAAGCTGAGACGGCATTCACTTGACTGTCCTTTTCGGCCTCAAACCCCAAAAGCTATCGACATGCACTTGCGAGCCAATACTCAGTCAGATGGCTAGAGTATAGCCGGCCAGACAATATTGTCCTGCGGTGGACGAGATGCACTGGCCTCCATTGGTTGTTCGCCGTCTCCCCGTTCGTTTGCCTGTCCTTGTGTCTCTCCTCTGCCAAGTGAATGCCACTCATGATGTCATCTACACGCATAGCCCTTTGTGCAAATCCCGTTAACGTAAACTCAAATCCAATATAGCTGCCAGCCCGCTGCGCTGTCCGAACGATATACGGGCCTTGCCAACGACTGTCTGCTATGTCCGTTAGCCTGTACAGGGATATCATCATGTCGATGCACATTCAACCTTGTCTAAGTGGATGTGTATGTATATATATATCTGTGTGCGACATATAGGTGGTGCTGCATCAGTAGTAGTGGTAGAGGCTGTTGAAACGAAGCGAACGACGCTGACGGCTACACTAGAGCGTATACAAGGTGTATAGGTTGTTTGGTTTCCTTCGGTACGCCATCGTCTGACATAATAGCCCCGAAGCCAGATAGAGGATCCTTTCATTGAGTTCAAGGCAGGTGAGCGCACACATAACAAGCAACTTGAGGATGCCGTAATACCGACGCTCAGGTTTTGTGTCTGGCTAAGCCAAACATATAACATTTGTCGCCGTGGTGCTACCAAACTGGAACATGTTTGATAATAAGCGCCTCGAACACGCTAAGCATTATTGCAAGTGTTATGTTATACATGTCCTAAGAATAAATTCATTCAGAAGAAAGAGAACTCCGAGAAAGAAAGAGATGATAACAACCCGAAAGACTTTGTGGATCCAAACGTAAGCACTCCTATGACGGACGGTGGACATGTTTCGTTCATAGTATCATATATATATATATATAGCCGACATTGTTGTAGCGCTAACAAGGTGGCAGTTGTGGCGGGTGTGACATTGATTGAATATGGAATATATATCCCGTATCACTATTGGTACACGCGATTGAGATGACTATTATTACAGATGAGACTGTTGCCACCGTTTATACGATCTAGACATCGCTATTGCATTGGATCAGTAAGGGGTAACAAGTTGCTCGACGAGCTCTCCAAGGTGCAAAATTCACATTCGAAATACTTCGTTCGTTCAAATGGGCATCAAATTATTACGTTTAGAATGCTCTACTGTCCTTTATAATATGCTTAGCTATAGTGATGTAATGTGTACCTTGTTGAAGAGCTACGGTGGTCCTCATCATTGTGTGGCCTCATCGATGGGATGACAGAGATGCCCGGTAATGCGCGTTACATAATGAAAATGAATTAGGATGTTAAATATACTAACAAACTCGGCTAACGGACAGTTGCTATGAACAATGTTGACGCACAAAGGGAGGCGGCCCGTTTCACTATCGACCCATTACGAAATGCCATCGACGAGGCTAAAGATCAGCAAGTAACAACGATGCTCGTGATCGGTAACAGCATACTAGCAGCGTGAGTTTTTGCCCGTGTTCAAATCCCTCATGGAAGCTGCCCGCTCTATCTATTTATTATGTATTCATAGACGATGAGTGGCTGCGCGGCATGGGAACACAAGCACTCACTGGCTCACTTGGCCCGCTGGATGCGCGATGACGATTTGCATTGCGTGTTGGGTGAGGCGCGCTCGTTCGAGCGCTGGCTAAATCCCACCCATCCATGCATCCATCTATCCTCTTACGGTGACCCGGATTTCAGACATGGTTGTGGTAGTCGTTCAGTCGGGCGTGGTGCTGTGCGTGTGACCCCATCTACATAGCTCTCTTTCTTCTCGCGACCCCGAAACCCCTGCGGTAAATCTGCTGATATCGATTTGTTTGTCAAAGACGCCTTCGGCGCCGCGCACGACAGCCAGCGTGCGGCACAACCGCGAGGGGAGCAAGGCGACGTTCGACAAACGCTCCGCGCAGCGTCGTGCACTGATGGCACTGAGAGGAATCAAGGAGGCTAGAGCAGGAAGCGGGCTAATCTCCGCCGTTCGTCGCCAGTGGAACTATCTCAGTAGAAGGATGGAAGTCGTCGCTGCCGAAGACGCTGATGCCGCCGCTGTCGGCACCGACATTCGTAGGGAATGCCTTGCCCCGCAAAGGCCACCCCCCCGAAAGCAGCATGCCTCTAAATGCACAAACGAATGAACGATGGTCCAACACGCCGGACGGAACCCTATGCGATCGTTGGTGGTCGGTAGATCGCGCTGAGCAGAATCCCTCCTGAGAAAGTGAGCAAGGGAGCGGGTGAGGACCCGTCTCAAGATCCCAATATCGTCACCGTTCCAAGGTTTTTCCGTTCTGCCCTCGGCACGTTCTCCGTGCCCTCTTCTCTCCTTCGTTCTCCCCATGTCGTCATCTTCTTCCTACGTTCCTGACTGCTCTTCTCGGTCGGGTGGAGTCTGTGAAAGGGTGAGTGTCAACCTTCGACGCTGTGCGGTCGAAGAGGCTCGATACGGCCACGAAAGGATACGAAGGTCCCATCTGGCTTTTCATGCTACACGTACGTATAGCACTGGCACTGCATTGACCGAGGAATGGGAAGGTCAGGGAACGTGCGGGGATTGCACATAAACTGCAGCCCGAAGGGGATGGAGATATATGAGCCATCTGGCTCATCAGGACCGGAGAAAGAATATGCTTCGACTTCGTAGTCGGCGTTTCTGTGCCCAGCGAATCTTGGTTGCTATGAGAGGATTCTCACTTATTATTTCCTGCTCGCTTATCTAAATTGTTCTTTCTTTTTCAATTTCAGGTACAAACGTGTTTGGGGAAAATGAAGAGACTTTCCGACACTTTGAGCTGTCGGGATTTGCTTGATGAGAATGATTTCGGTTATTCCGACAATTCATGGAGGAGAGGCAATACCACTAAGTCTATGTATATCTACACTAAATACCAATAGTAATATTTTCGGAGTGTCTCCAAAAAGTACCGTGATTCGATGCGCCGATTTGTTGGAAAAGCCGGGACAGATCGATCCCGCTTGCGAATAGCGGCCTCGTCTACTTTCCCGCATAACCGAATCATAAATTGACACTGGGACAGTATGGCCGGGATATGAAGGGCGGGGTATGTATTTTATGGGCCATCGGGCAACCAATTTAACTGCAAATGATGTGAAGCTGTATTTCAGACCGCCCACGCTCCATGCCATAAGCTTCTACAACCAGCAGGCAGATGTGTGTGCCGCGTTCTCGACGAGCCTTGGTAGAGTCGATAAATCTTCGAGACAGAAGATAGCGCGCATATACCTACCTTAAGTGTTGTTGTACGCTGTATCTAATGGCAGAAAGAAAAACAGAAAACAAAAACAAACAGATAAGGCCAGCTAACGCACGCCCACCGATCATTTCAATATAAGAAGGTCACGAGAGCATCCACCAGGGCTCTCAGGTCTCACGACAAACCCCGACTATCGGAGCAAATAGAACAAGAAGCCACCCAAGGGAAGACCAGCCAGAAATTGTTTGAAAATTCACTGCGGGGACACCAATGTCTCACATAGCACGAAGGCTTGAGATGACACGGCCTCAGATACACCGAGGACACTGAGGGATAGCGAGAAAACAAGGTGAGCAAGAGGTGGGTAATGGCGAAACAATTGAACAATTGAGCGGCGTCATTCGCCGAAGGGGCGGTCCTGGTTCGCGGTCAGCGCTCAAAAATATGAACCGGCACAAAGAAAACAATGGAAAACCTGACGGCGTAGTCGAGCGGACGTGTAAATGTGTAAATAAAAGAAGATCGACGAACAGAAATGTTTAACCTTCAAACAGACGTGTGTCTTCATTTTTAAGTAGCGGAGTATTTTTTTTTTTTTCGAGCTGACCCTCAGCTGTTCTTCTATGTGACAGGCCTCAGCGCTTAACCTTTCGGTATTACTATGAGGACCTGTCGGGGCGGTTGGCGGAGTAGTTGGCTGAATGTATTCATTGATATAATCATGAATGATTAGATGATGTTATCGTTGGTATTCCCTAGCATATTCTAACCATACTATAGGATTTTAGACGAATGTCGCATCAAGCTAGACAGGCATTATTATCTGACATTATTATGTGTATTAGCCCAAATAGTAATCCTTTTATATAACCTGACTGTTGAATACTTGCTGTAGATAATCAAGACGTCGGGACACTGCTTTGTGGCGCCCCTACAATAATTAGCTGAAATATTATCTAAAAATATAGACATTATGTACGAGACAACGTCCAAAGTTACAAGAAGCAATATTGGTATACGTTGCATTGTCGTTATTATGTGTTAATATTATGTAATGTTTTGTAATGTTGCACGGCTTGCAACCTCAACATTCAGGTTTGAAAGGTTAACTGTTGGGAGGGAGTGCACCAAATTTGAGTATCGCATAGATTATCATCGAGAAGTGTCTGTATACGTATACTGCATGCTCAAGCCTGCAGTTTTCCCCTTATTCAGCCAAGCTTCTGCAATATATTGAAGCCGCAAGTCTGGATCCCTTGCTAGAGAATCGAAAGGGGATTTTACCAGAAGACTGCAGGGTTGCTTCTAAAAGGCCCAAACAAATTCTACTGGTACTGATTATGTATCATTTCGAACATCAGATAATTTTTGACAATGTGAGCTATTGAATAGCTATTGAAATTATCACCCTGAGATCATGCTCAATATGTATAAACACACTAAGTACTTGAAGATCAAGTAATGCATATGATTGAGAGTCGCGGGGTAGGGCACAACCTATAGAATATCTTGCATGAATTCTGCTTTTAGATGAGCCATGGATTGACAGTTTAATGAACCAAAGTTTACATCTTGATTTTACAACCTGGACGTGCGCATGCGTTTAATTAGAATCACTTAGTAGAAGAACTTAGTAGCACTAATGCAGTGTTCTATTTTATAATATGTATGTGTGTGTGTGTGTGGCGGTTTGGGTAGAGTGAGCCTAATGGATCCATACAGAGTTAAACGAGCTCAATCGAGTTCGTTTGCGTAGACCTAAGCTCCTCGTTCATCGGGAGATTTCTCATTTTGTGCAAGCTCATCTGCCCTTCAGTCCGAAGGGCTGGATTATGTTGTTCGGCGTTTGACCTTGAAGCAACCGGGGCGGGACGGGGGGATGCCGAGAGGGGGACGGGACGCGTGAGGAGGATGTGTACAGGGTCTCAAGGACAAAATGGCGTGCCAATGCACCAACCGCTGACAGACGATGGTTTTCGAGGCCGACGAACAAAACCAGCAGCGCCAGAATCGCTATTCTAGCTAGGGTAGGGAGCATGGAGCCGTCCGGAGACTGGGCTCGACGAGCGTTCCTAGGCGGAGAAGAAAGCAGCAACATCTTAGTTTAGAGAGGTAAACGATGAAAGAGTTTAAATCTAAAGGCCGCCTCACTACCTATCCCCGGGGCGGAGTACCCGAAAGGTGATCTGAGAAGGATGAGAGCGGCAGAGATAGAGACGACGAGAAGCAGCACTGGGAAGGCATGTAGGGGTAAAAGCGCAAGGCTGAGCCAATGACGACGACGACAACGAGAAATGAGAAGAAGATAGTGCCGGTGTGAGCGGTCGTGGCGGAACAATGGCCCGGGCCGACACGGCGCCATCCGTGCAACGTTGGCTCCCTTGCGGAACGAAAGCTCTTCAGCTGTTCCACTGCATTGGTAGAACACAGCCAGTCACCCCCCCCCCCGCGTACCAGCAGCGGTGGCATCGGTGAAGTTGGGGGTTGGAAGAAGGCGGAAGAAGGCCGAAAGAGGGCACGCACTTTCGTAACCTTCGCCCAAAGAAGGGAACAGCGGAACCGAGAAACGGTGTCGGTGTTCCCACAGCGTTGCGAGAGTGGGCGCTGGTTGCAGACGAAGGATACAGGGAACTGGAATACAAGAAAGGTTCGGGATGCTGGAAAAAGGGATGGCGGTCCAAGGGCCACGAAGAGGCAAGGGCGGGAAGCTTGCTGCTCCGTTGCTTAGCGCGATCGTAGAGACAAACTTCGAAGAATGCAGGGAAGTTTACAAGAGTGCTGCCTTCGCTGCTGCCGAACAGCTACACAACACGGAATTGGGCGAGCGGGGGGGGTGACCCCCCAAGAGCGATCTCGCACGGGGGCCCTGCGGGATGGCGAAAGCGGCAGAGCTGGCAGACAAGCGATCCACATGAGGAGGCTGGTCCCGAGCGCTATCCCTTCTCTGCAGTTAGTCGCCCCGTCTACGAAGCGAACAGTTTCGCTAGTTTGTGGGCTACGCAGAGGAAACATAATAAGTCATTCTGCGAGTGATGATCGAAGCATTTCCATCGGCGACTGTAGGAAATCCATCTAAGCTGTAGTAGTAAATAGGGGAGAATCAATATTATATCGGACACATACTCAAGTCGTACGTGGAACCTGAAGGGGTTGGGGGTGGTTAGCTTGGAAGAGAAAGGGAAAAGTGAACAACTTGTAGTCAAGATCATTCCGAATTTTCAAGTTAAGCCAGGTGCAACGGGACCACCAGCCGGAGATTCTCCATATACGGCCGTTGGTTGCAGAATGGCTGTGACCACATTCAACAAGTATGCAGGCCTTCCACCAACAATGCCACAATTGCAACTAGAAACGTGAAGAAGCACGAAGAGCTGGAAGGTCGTGAGAACGCATTTCAAATTCGGCTCACGAATGAGAAAAGAACTTGACACTGTCTTTCGGAGATGAGGGTCGGCAGATAAGATCCGTGATCGTCCAGGACGAATTCATGAACCACCACGGCTAACCGAAAGCATACATCGAAACGAAAGCAAACAGCTGGAACATAATATGGACGAGTGGAAGAATTCAAAAGGAGTCGAAGTGCGATCAGGGTCGCGCCGAGTTGTAAGACGAACTCTAGCGGGTGAGATTATCGCGCCTCGCGGTCCGAGGACCCATTTCCCTTACCAACAATGAGGATGACGAGACAGAACGAATTTAGTATGATACAGTTGCGCAGTCTTCTTCGCCTGATCTTAGCGTGACCATTGATGGCAACCGACGTCACCGTCTTCATGGATTACAGAAATCGCCCATGCCAGATCTGAAGGATTGCTGACCCGAAGGATAAATAAAGAGATCAAGTCAACCCAAAAGCCCAGGAGAAAATGCAGGATATCAATCTAATCTATAGTTAGAGTTAGACCTATAAGGGGGAAGCAACAATAGGTTACATCAGAGGTCTAGTCAGCCGAACGCAGAATAATCCTCAGGTCGTTAACAGAGAGGGCAGGGTTAATTGCGCGTGCTGTTGGAGTTCTCCGAATATCTGCGAATTGCAAAAGCAGCCACAAAGCACAAATATATTTGTGCTTATAATTGTACGCACGTTTGCTAACTTGAACTTGGCACAACTATTCGCAACTATGTATTATAGCTACAGGTATCAGTCGAAAGCCGTCAGCTGCTTTCGGCTGCCCGGAGTCAGCCCGGAAAATTCAATGGTATCAGAGCTGATAACAGATAGCTCATTACAGCGGTGGATATGAAAATCCAGCAGCGATATTTGAGTTCATTTTTGTATTCATTTCTGGTAGCTAAGGCAGCCGATATAAGAAACCTTCTTTATCTAAGGTAGCGTATAAGGTACCGAGTGTTCGAAAGGTTACACAATCCAATGAGGGTTTAAAAAAAGTTAGTAATTGGACCACTTTCTTGCGTTCCTGGTTGAACACATTACATGGTGCGTCTATGGCGGGTTGTGTAACTATTTTGAAGATAATAGAGACTGAACCAGTCTTAAACAATTAGGCTTAAACAATTAGGCTGAAGAGGGAGCATTGGGTGCATGAGTTAACTTCGAGGGCGATTATCCATAGCTTCAGATCGCTTCTGAGGCTGAAGTTAAAGATTCCATCTCCTTGTTTGACCTGGAGTGGAGATACTGAAAACTCATCTTTCACAATAGCGGTGGGACCCTTCTCATCTGTGATACGTTTTGCCACCTGAAGACCACCGTGTTCATACTGCAAACACTACTCATTTTGACCCGTTTGACGCTATTACTTTATTACCAGAGAAAGCTGAAAATTAATGAAATGCTTTTATAAAGTTAATTATTAAAGTCTCCGAATAGTTTTACCAGCTATACTCACTTTTTGAGCGGTTATCATGACCTCTACTATATAATTAACACCGGACCGAGAAAATCTAAGTGAATCTAAAACGGGGGCCACCTTTCCATGAATTCCAAAAAATACAGATATTTCTGTGTTTGAACAGAACTTCACAAGCGATTTTTGCAGCACAAAAATTCCCGCTGAGTTTGGGAAAAATCCGTACACCTGCATAAAGATGAGGTATACAAAACGTCCACAGTGGTGAAGGCAATAGAACTCCTTTCTATCTCAATGTATGAAGACCTTCAGCGTATGCTAAACTCTATCCATCACGAAGGCAGCGCGAACGCGAGAAAAGAAAAAGGGGAAAAGTACAGGTGGAAAATATTCGCCAAATGTTATAGCGACGGCGAGCGGCTGAGGAAAGGCATCACTGTAGCCAAGCCGTCCTTGACGGGTTGTAGTAGTAGTACCAGCGGCAACTAATCAATAACACAACCATTCGAAAGAGGGCATTCAGCTGGAAACCATTTGTAACAAGGTTTCTTAGCCAGAAACAAGCTATGGCGAAAAATGGAACATTCTCGCTGCACCGGGCCTGAGGGAGAAATGGAGAGTTACAGACGGATGCTATTATAATATGTAACGTTCGTGGCATTGTCGACGTCAATCATGGACAGGAAGGGCTACAAACAAGTGGTATGTTCAGACTATTATATAAGAGGTTCACTTTTCTTCAGTAGTGAGCGATTCGTCACAAATAATGCGTATCATACCAAGAGAAGATCGAGATCATTCAAACAACAGCCTGTTTCTAAGGCTCGTTTATCTATTTCACTCCTATTTAGCTCAGCTATTGGTCTCCTTTTGGTTTTGGGTGTATTTGAAAAATGGGGTCAATCCGTGTTTGAAATTAGGCTATTGGCAGAACTGTTGAACTAAGCCGGCGCATGGAAGTTCGATGTTAAAGGTCTATGGTAGACATTTGCCAAACCATAAGACGTAAACTAAATCTCGGTTATGCTAAACGAGCTAACTGCAACCTACAAAGGATGGAAAACTTGCCAGAATTGATTTTTTCAACCCTCTACATTCTTGCGTCTCTCAAATAATTCCTAACAAATCTAACCTGTCCCAGTAGCGATTGACATAGTGTGAACAAATGAGACAGAGAGGTATTCGGCACCATAATTCTCTCAAATTATGTTTGACTATTACCATACTGTATTCGATGAGAATAATGAAAGAAATCTCAATGAACTCTTCATGAACGGGTCGAGACGCGCAAAACTATAGTATTGTTTCAGTGGTCAATCTATTACTACTATATATGTGATTTGACCACCCTACCCGGTTTGACCAGACACATACGCCATTAACAGTAGGCGCATCTCAATCTGCTGCGCAAAGTTTCCATGGGAGTGCCACGAGTAACAAGCAGCATAACACTTGAAACATCAACTTACCTAGACCTGAGTCAGATCAGTCAATATGAGTTTAATGTAGCGTCACCTATCCCTGAGAATGCCCAAGTGGGAGATCTTTGATTATTAAGAAACGTCAAGGTTCTTATGATTTTTAAGTTAATTCGATCATGACTGCAGAATCTGTTTTCGCCTAGTGTTTTCCTAACTGAAAGCCTATTCCAAGATAGAAGCCTATATTTTCGCAGCTGGAAGCACATTTTGTCCGAGGTGGGAGCCTACTATTTTCAAAACTGTAAGCCCAATTTTTCCTAACTAGAAGCCTACTCTTCCTAACTGTAAATCTGCGTCTTACTCTCGACTCTGCTGCTATCGATGTTGTCGAACTTAACCTGACTTATCCAGTGGACTGCTTTTATAGCTCCGTGAGCATGTTCGTACAGCGTGAGCTCAGCGGAAGCGGCATCAAAATGCGACAGGCTGGCATGCAGAAAATCTCCTTAACTTATTGTTGGGACTCAGAGGGCGAATCTAATCGTGGCCGGTGGCACACCACAAGACAGGGATTCTTCCTACGGTGGTGGTGGCTGTGGTGGCAAGCTGTCGTCAACAGCAGCTGTATTAAGTCGATGCCTATTATATACCAGAGTGAGGGGGCGGTCGGGGATTCCCGTTAGGCTATGTCGGGCTAGATATCGGGGGATGCTCCCTCAAGTTCGGGCAAGCGTGAACGAGAGGAGCGAGGCCACCACCACCACCGTTCGGTGCCGCGAGCCACAGGACTCGTGCGCTAGTCACACAGCTACCCATGTTCGCCTGTTTGCGTTCGCTTCTTCCCTCCATGAGCCTATACAGGCCACCTAAATGCAACACACTGGTCGATAGCTCGTTGGCCGGCAGTATGTCTAGATGTTCTGTGTCAAGAGCAGAGGACATCAGAGATTAAACATGCAGCGTTTGTTGACCTTGAAGGAACGGGCAGTCGGCGGCAGCGGCCATGTTTGGTTTGTTTTCCCGTAGACTGTTTAGTGGTGAGCGTCTTGGACTGCTAGTCAAGAGGGACATATATGGTTTGGGTTCAAATCCGTTCCCAAAAGCGGAAAATCTTTGGATTCCTTTACCATCACGCCCCCCGCCACCTCGGGTTCGCAGCGTCTGTTTATTCGATCTTGCAATTCTATATTATACACGCACACACACACACACGGGATATAGTCAACGATATCGGACAAATGATCACACTTATTTCTCTACGGGATGTCATCTCCGACGGCAGAGTTACTCATAGATGCCATGTATTCGCCGAACATTGCACTACAGCAGGAGACGTCGGCCCACGCCGTTAAAGAACAGCGAAAGGCCCGTTAGGATACGCGAGCGTTGTCCGGCCAGAAAGTCACTGACGCAAAGCCGTACCTTTTTTTTTTTTTTTTTTTTTAGAGGAGGAAATTTTTCTCAAACGCACGGTCACCACCGGAGACATTCCAATCTCCATGAAAGTGGGCCGATCCAGTGCAGGGTTGACGTGGATGACAAAACGCCTCTGCCTGCTAAAACCATCCTCTGCTGAGAGTGTATCTCTTCCCCAGAGTCGGCACGCTTAGCATTACTTCGATCTCTGGGGAAGGTGTGTACCGCTCCGGCTAGTGTTCTATAGCCGGGTGCCTTAGTCTCCTATGACTATTGTGGCTTCCGTGTTGGGGTCCCGCACGGGAACGCTCGGTCACCTAATCCCCGGCCCGTAGCGGGAATGCGCGGGGAGAGACTGGTGAAGGAGGAGGCCCCCGACGCAAAGCCGTACCTGCCGCCAGAACAAGGCACATGCGTTGCGAGAACGTAGTTGGGCGTTGTCAACGTAACGAATCTAATAATAATGTATAATAAAAAATGGCACGAAAATACCCGGCCGGAAAAATCATACCTGGCTGATATGTGCGCGGCCATAGATGACACCTATATTGAGAGTTGTATAAAGTTGATACGTATATAAAACTTTGAAATTGTGTGAATTGCCGTGTGGGAGTTACATGCCGAGCTATCGATAGTCTCCTTTGTTTTCGGGACGATTCTCAGCCAACATTTAACGTCCACGGTACTGCATTTGCATTGGTTTGTAAAAAGCCCCCCTAAAACATATATATATATATATAATTAAATAATTGAAATAGGAACCCTAAATGCAAATGTAAAACGGGGGAGATCGAACCCGTACTCCTACATGTCCCCTCCTCCTGCGGCATGTTTGTGTGATACACAAAGATCTGCATCGCTGAACGAGGCCACATGACTGGGTGCGACTATGATTAAGATTTGTCCAGTCTTGGCTAATGTCCACTCAACGTATATCGAGTATTAGCGAATTATCCACTTTGTCTATTATTGAAAAAAGAAGCTATACTGATTCGACTCAGAATCTTGTGTCAATTAAGCGCCCATTTTCATAGACTTGTAGATATTTAATTTTGTATATTTGAATCCCAAAAATGGTAAAGGCAATACAGCCCTCACTGCTGTGCCTTTTGTCACCTCCCATAACTCTATACTAGGCATCTATTATACAATATTATATAAGAAAAATACTATGCATTTCCCTTAAAAAACCAAGAAGGCGACCCCCATTGTCGGACATAGAGACACCACGAGCACTAAAAATGATAATGTCACTAGAAAGAAAGTCTATTGTGCAACAAGAACCCATTGATGTTTATTTCTCGAGGACTTTCAAAACGTTCGTCCACTTGCAGTTCGCGCTCCCCTAACCAATTTTGTTAACACTTATTAAATAATGTTTCTTCACAAGTGTCTCAAGGTAACCATGGTTAATGGTAAATGACGGTGAAATGAAGCTTGCCGCCCAGAAACAATTGGGTTCGAGGAGTGTGACTTATAATAAAAAAAAAGGAAAATAAAATAGGCTTTTCAATTGTGTTGTATAAATTCATCATCTTTTTGGCACAGGGACAAAACTCCCAACCAAAGTTGTCATTATCATGCAAATAATCGTATGTGCACTCCACGGGGATCTGGACAAAGATTACTAATTAGAGAATTAAGAGTCTCACACATCTTAACATTATACCAGAGATAACTGTCACTCTGTCAGCTAAAGACTTCCGATTAGTGAGTAATTTCATGACGCAATTTCAACGATGCATTTATTATCGGATTAATTATATGGTACTACAGCTTTAATAGTATCGGATTGATTAACTTCACCAGCCGCGTTTGCAACTAACAAGCTATAGCTAATTAATTTGTACTGAATAAACAAACAATTGCCGATTTTGTTAATATTTGTATTTGAGTATAGATTATATGATTTTGTTATTATTCGACTTAACTGGTGGAGGGACACTTATTTACAGTGAAAGTACACCTAAACACAGTGAAATATACATTCACAATAATGTGATCTTTGTAAAATATGGCCTTCTTGTACTACGACAAATGATATATATCTCTATCGCGAACATTTCGTATTGGAAATAATGCCCAGCCATTACGGTTCCTCGCGGATAACCTTTAATAAATAGTCATCAATCAAACTAAAGTTATTGATGCCGAATTTTATCCATGAGCTCTATAAGTGGATCGTATACAAGTTTCCTCGCTCCAAGTCCAAGAACGAAATCCAGATGCACAAAGTCGTCGGAGGGTACCTGATAGTCCCAGATCACTGAACGTAGTGACTGTTTGAGAACTGTCACGTCGTCCGGATTGCCGAAGTAATCACCTGCCAATGCAAATAACACATATTTAAAAGCAATAGGGAGCAGTTTATAAATGGGTATTTCTAAATTTACGAACACTTTTAGCGATATTACGCAACGTATCATAACAATGTATAAATATGCAAATTGTACAGCTATTTCGTGGAATATTACCACATAGAATGTATTTACATATCACTGTCAGATGTGATAACGTTAGATTTAAGCGGGTCACAATTCGGAAACTAGCTGAGCAAAATTAAATATCAAAAAATAATAAAACAGCTAATCAAGAAGGACATAAATGAATCCTAACGAAAGTTATGGGAAGACATGCTTTCGAATGCACTGTAGGTCGCAAAAGAAGATGAAATTGTTCGGGACAATGGGGTACAACACACTAAAATCTACTCAATGTTTAAATTCATATTTGACAACCACCTGTGCTAAAACCCACGATGAAACTAGCCGACACAGTGTATTCTTCAAATTCTACCTTTACTGTAGAGAAGTGCTATTGGAGTCGTGATCTTGAGAGTGTCATACTTCGGTGGCGTCGGGGTGCCGTACCTGAAACACAATCGCAGCATTAACCGTAATAACACTTGTGCGGCCATAGTTCGCAAACCAGCTATACACTCTGATCGTTGTACCAGTAGCACAAATTATTATTATTATTACTATTACTATTATTATTAAGGAAACGCCATGCATGCCGATAGCCCTTCATGTGAAAGTCTCCCGTAAATAAAAGTGCAGTTTCACACCATACAAACATGAAATATACCTCACAAAACGCTGATCGAACAAACAAACAAGCGACGAGAATACATTATATAATAATAGACGCTGTTATTCCAACGCGCGCCCCCACCTGTTCTGCTTTGGTTGACGTTTATTATTATCATTATTCTATTGACCCATGCTGTGGTTGGTGGCGCCGGCTGCAGCACTCAGAGTTTCTCTCGTGGGCCGGCTATATCTTATACGACTTTGTAGGTAGTAATTTGCCCACTGAATCAGAAGTTTGGCCCTTAATATTATGTCGAACTCAATTATCTGCACACGCCATTCGGTTTTTTCCGTGTAAACGGAAGCAACACTCAATAACAAGCGAACACAAGTCGTTATGGTACATTTTACACCTGATCGCGTTCAATCGAAAATTGAAACACGTAATACCAAATCGAATTGTTCACAGTTCCGCTGAAGTGTTAACCCTGTCATGTATAGTAACGTTTATAGCCATCCGCATATGACTAAATAAGACAGTTGTAGTTGACCGCTTCTAAGCGGTCAAGTTTAGAACAGATTTCACTTGTTTCTTGACGAAGTTTTTCTGTGGATATAACGCAAATAGATAACCGGGATGGTTATAAATTTCACGACATAAGGACGACGCGATGTTGGTATGATATATATGTATATATATATATATTTTTTTTTTCTTTTTTTTATGGAGATTTTACTTAAGTTATATTGAATCTAATTTCGTACAGTAGCTAAGGGGGGACCAATATAGAAGGTATTGATTCTATCTCTTAACGGATGAACCGAAAATAACTTAACGGTATATTTATAAACAAGTACTCACTTTTCTAGATTTCCCTGTGTTCCATAATCAAAGTGTCTAAAGTTTGATGCGCGAATGAACTGCCCGAACTGGGCTACGTTTTTCATTGAAGCACCAGACGGAATATGTGACAGGTATACTGGCAGACGAGTCTAGCGTGAATTAGGAATAGAGATTATTCTTATATATTATATGTGTATAAGTTCCTTTATGAAAATGGTTTAGAACACCGCAAGTAAGAATGATAATGTGTCATAATATATCAATAAAGTTATTGATATTAAGAAAAAGTTATTGCACTGTAAAGTCTCTTCATATGTATGACTTCACTAAAAGCGAAATTCTTTTTGTTACTAATTGAGGTCTCCAAGGCAAGTTATATGTCGCAAATATATTCTTACATCATTCCGAACAATTTTCCTTGAGGTAACTATGTGGCTATACAGACTCAGAACTTTTGAAGAGTGTACAGGATCTTTTCAATTATTGACAGAAAACGCTCTAATTATAGGACGGATCGTAAGTTTAATCACAGAGAATTGCCCCATTGAATTGCATTGAACGTTACCTGATTGAGCTGGCTTCGGCTAACACCAAATGAGATGAAAGTTGGAATACCACAAAGGTAACGCCATGGCGCCTCACAAAACACGTTCGTGAGATCCTTCCTGAGTGGCGTCGTTTTGAGGAGAGCTCCCTGCAGGATAGGATTGTATCCTAGCCGGAGTAAATGAGGGACGGGATACAGTACGCGCAGAGGTGTCCGAATGTACGTCATATTGCACACCGGAGCCAGTGCAGCCATCAAACGAATCTGAACAATAATCAACATTAGATACGAACTAGCGTACGCTCTGGTACTACGTATGTTAGACTTAAGATATTCATATGTGTGATTTAAAAGTGTTATCATGAGTTTGAACGTTCAAGTACTACTTTGAATTAAGCTGAATGAGTCACGATCTGCATTTATTTACCTTGTGGTTGTATTCGGGTAGATCAGCGAGCATTGCAAACGCTGCCATATTTCCTTGCGAGAAGCCGGCATAAAACAGCGAATCAAATCCTGATGCAGCAAGAACGAAGTCGACCAGACGTGGGATGTCAAATAAAGCGACTTCGTCAACCCTGGTGAGCAATGTAATGATACACGCGTAGTGCTTTTAATGTGATGCTGGTCACATACGGAGCGCCACAAGGCGGGTAAACGTTTTTATGCGATACGATAAGTCGGCTTTTGTTTACGCATCTCTGTGTGTTATAGCTGCCTGTTAGCTTGTCTGTGCCGGGGGCCTAAGCCTGAGTGTGAGTAAGCACAAATGGGTAGATATTTCCGGTCGTTAGATACATGCGTTAGACCTCTTGTGTGCATTTCGTAAATTAATGCGCCAATAACTGAGAGATGAAAAAAAATGTAAATTCATAAAGAAAAGTTTACCAGATAGTCCACACAAGATTCCACTGTGTATATCATAGGGCAAAAGTGTCTCTGAACTCCACAGCAAATGGCATAATATTATGGAAAATGAGAGGATCATTGATGAAGCCAAGCCATGTATTCGAAGAGGTGCACCATGTTGATGATTCAAAATTAGAATTACTCACCCATAATTCCAATATTCGCGCGAGTTTTCCCTCTTCGTGATATGCTTATTGGCGTACGGCGTTCCTCGAAAATTTCCCAACCAAACATCGTAGCCAACGTCTGCAAGGATAAACCCTAAAATGGATCGCGTCGAAGTGACTATTAGAGGTTGTATGTCGTGGAACAATTATGATGTCGCGTGTTGTGATTGACGAAGCAGGAAGTTATGATTTCGTCTGTTGTGATTGACGACGAGACATAGATAAATAAGAAATCGACTCAGGGCATTCGCTATGAATGTAATCACAATGGTTGCTAGCCATATCTGATTCTAGGGGGCAGCGGAACCTGCAGGTAGCCGGTTATACCTTCCCAGCGAGGGATCTCTTATAAGCAGAATCCAGTTAGAGGTGATGAAGATACATGGTTTTGCCCGAATGAAGATAAATGTATCACAGCTACCCTTAAGTCGGTGCGGGAGCTGCTTGGAAATGATATAGGCTAAGTAGAACACACAACACTGGTTGACAATTTTTTATTGTTTGTTTCAGTAGCACTAGGCAAACCTTATTATGCTGTCTAACTTATTATGCTGAAAGCTCACGTTGACTGCAGCTCGTTCCATTTCGCTCACTAGGTTAGACATCACTGCATCTAAGGCTCTATTTCGATCAAAACCAATGGATCCCCACCTCAAAAGAGAGATCGTATCGCCGTAATGAGTACTTCGTACGAATTAACCGTATCTATGTGTTGTCTTCATGGCGCAATGACTGGCCATTTTAGGAACGTTCATTAAATGTCAATACATTTAGGATAAATAGAGTATCTAATATTACGAGCGACACTCTCGCTTAACGTACCGAGACTTTGATGCGGAAAGTTGATAACCCACTCTGTGGCAGAAGAAAAAAGACCGTGTACCAACAGAACAGGCGTCCGATGTGGGGCCTCTTTCAGATCTGAAATTCAGTTGGAGAAAATCAATATCGCTATGTCTATAGGCTCCATTGAACTAGACTAATTTTCCTGAGTATTCACTTTTTTAAAGGTTTGCCTATTGCAGAATCGGCCCTCCCTACGCGAAAGGATCCCGCCAAACTTCTACCCAGTAGCGGAACATACTCAAGTGGAGAAAAACATTTGAGCTTCTACTGAAATCGGACAAATCGGTCACTGTCCTGGCTGAGTCTCCCAGGGGATTTTAGTCAACGCTGTAGACACCTATGGAGCACGACTAACTCACCACCATCTCGGATTCATTTGTTCAATTCGGAAAATCAGCTCACGAAGCTCACCTTGCTGTTGTTGTTGTTGTTGTTGTATCCCATGGGGAATTCGTTGTAGCGTTAAAATGTAGCCATCTTTAGTAATAGTTGAATACTCCTCACAAGGGTAACCTCGGCTTCGAATAAGCTCCGCCTACAATATGTGTCATTATTATGTTATTCATCTTTAAGCAAATTTTCATGGTCGCACGCAGCATTCGTCGAAATCGTCTATTATACGATAAATACCATTTGCCCTCAGTATTTACTTCGAGAATGATTAGCAATTTCAAAATTATCGATATCATCAATTGTCAATCAAATCCAAATCATACTTTGCATCCATCAACGTTTAGAACATTAGGAACATATGGATAAAAGTCATAAGCCAGTGCCGCGTACAAGAATCGTTCAACTTCCAATTTTTTCGACTTTGTTTACTACCGGACTCTTGAACGAATCGTCCTGAAATGTTCGGATTCCAATCACAGGCTGTAGGTTGGCAATGGTGCTCAATAGAATATAGAACATTGCCAGAACGGAACGCGAAATCAGTATGGAACTCGTTTCATACTCCATCGCTGATCTGCAAGAAAATAATAAGTAATAATAGTCCTTTTTAATTAATGTGTTTATTAATAGTGTTTCCTAGTTTTCCCGCTATGGTTGTACGTTTAAACTGGGACGCTTTTCATAGACGACACTCGCATCCCAAAAGCTAACATCAGTGCATCAGACTACTATTCAGTTCACTGAAAATCATCTCAGAAGACTCACGTGATAGTAAGCGAAACGGATTTCAAATATGGGCTTATCTATACAGATATATACTCGAAACATAGCATAACATTTGCGGCTTATTTCCGGAACTGCAATTTTAGCAATAATTAAATTCTCGATTAAAAAATAGAGTAAAAGTAAGAGTGTATTATCACCAAATTGGTCATGCAATTACGATTTCACAATTATAATAGATTATGCTGTCAACCGATATATACATTCACATATTCAAATTATTTACAATTCATAATATTCAGGTTATTTGATTCACACAATTATATACTAGCCCTTGTTGATCTGTTTGTGTGACAAATACGTCGTACTAAATAGAAGAAAAGCTATTTAGTACAACGTACTTGTCATACAAACAGATCAACAAGTTGAAGCTGTTGAGGCCTATTTCGAGAACTGAGCCTGAAAAACTAAATATTAGGTAAATTATAACAATTGATTCTCTATCTAGGCGACTTCTTTATACATTCAGAATTTCGCCCTATTTAGGTGGCAACTTAATTTTGGTAGACCTTTTATACTATATTTTTACACAATTATCTCATCAGTATAGTTTTCGTTTGTATGTGCCCAATGGACCATGGCAAATACCTTCGTTGTATGCATGAGCATTCTCCGTCATAAAAAAAAAAAGTATAGTTCTCATTGGCAAATGCGTCTGTCTAGCACACATACAGAACAGTAAAATTATATAACGTGATTAGCAAAACTCAATCAATTCCATTATTCCAACGGCATTCGTATTTAATCTAGACTATGCCGCCGCCCAGTGCCGGCGTGTAGCGCCATCTATGATTGAAGAGATTATTGAATATTCATACAATAAAAAAGGCACGACTACGATCATTTATGTGCTCCCCTTGTAGTTGTTACCTTACAAACGGATAATATGTGAAAAAATATGCCTTTAGGTCGCCTACCTTCATTGATTCGTCCTTAGTGTGCCGAGAAGCTGACACAACTAACCACAATGTTACCACAGCACGTTTGATTCAGTCGGGGGCTGATTTTCGATTGTCACTGATCTGTCACAACTGAAACTCGATATGTCTGCCATTATCCTCGTTCTGTGTTAACAACTATTCTAATCCGTCTTTCAAGCCAGCTCTCCGCGATTGTAGCTTGGGCTATAGCTGTTTAGTAGTTATGTATTGTCGACACGTGAGGCATCTTCCACCAGCCAAAAAAAACACCAGCGGATGTCGGTAAAATGTGTAACTACACTAAAGGCGCTGCGTCCATCTGGGCTTCGGTTCGACTTGGCACAGTTCGACAGGGACCGGAAGAAAACGCGAAGTCGTTCGGTAGCAATAACGTCACAAGCTGGCCCCGATGCCACGTTGATGCTGCGGTATCGTTTCGACGAATGCTTGTGGGTCGTTATGGTTTGGACGGTTGGCTCGGTAAGACAGAGGGTCCCCCACAGAGCATCGCTGGCCCGAAGTGCCGCTGATAATCGCCGTGGACGCGACTTGTGCACCGCCAACACGACAGGAGCTGTTTAAATGCATCCCTCAGAAGAATCATCCTGCAATAGGGTGAACCTAAGCTAGGAAAGATGAAGGTTTGATCTGACATATTTCGTGAAGGTGCTCGAGACGGAGTCTATGCATAAAAATGCAAAACTTTTAATAGCAGACGAAGTTGTTGAAGAGTGTCCACCTTGTCCAGCTTTTGTATGCAGAGAATGGCAGTGCAGGTTAAATGATTCACATCATTCGAATTTTAAAATAAGAATGATCTGGATCGTAATCGTCAACTTGTTTCTCAAACACTGCGAATCATTGAGGCGCATATTGGTCGAGGAGTGCGATTTAACTCCAACCAGTTCAGAGTACCAAAATACCTATTACGACTCAAGCACGCGTATCTCCGCATATGTGTTGAGGTCTTCAACTAGCTATATATTATAGATCAGGTTTGGTATAGTCAGTACGTAGCACATTGAAGAATATAATCTTGGCGTGGCCTCAAAATATTTATGCATATCAACGTTTTCACAACACAGCCTTGTATGAACGCAATTCATACTTTTTCATTCAAACGCAGGTTTTTAGAAAAAGCCTGTTATACAAATTCTCATGAGACGTACATAGTTATATGGTTCTCTAGTGTAGATGAATATACCAGCAATGTCGGTTCTTCATATCGACCTAAAATGGCATCATAGGAACAAAAAATTAGTGTTCATAGACGATCAACTTTTAGTCGAAATTCAAGAAAAGATCAGTTTAGGTCGAGCAAATTTGTTGCTGCCACTTGATATTCGCCGCGTGTTATTTTAAACTGTTTTATAAACCCTGTGATATTTAAATGGTGCAATCGATTTGATACCGTCTAGTACTGCAGCGGAAATGCAGAATGTGTGTTCTGTTAGAAGTTCCGTGAAGAAATCAGGCTGGTATACTGAATATGAAATTGCATATCCACTACACCGGTAATGGCTCGGATCCGATTCTAAGGACATCTACGTATTTCGATCCGACAACAGCCATTGGACAGGCATCATACGGCGAATGGCTCCCGGGTAGGCTGTCCATTTGATAACTTACAAGAACTTCAAACGACACACACAATTTCATATGTGGATAAGTGCATAAGCCTAATCGAAGGAAGCGCAGGTTATTAAACACACGGCCATTGCAGAGTATTTGCCAACGTGGCATGATTTTTATTGCAAAAAAATATTCAGATACTCCAGGAAGTTGGTACAATTTTAGGTGAATTCAATAACACACGCGTTATCGCGAATCGTCAATTTATGCGTCTGTCCAACCACTCCGAGCACGAGAGGTTTATAAATAATTTGTTTTTCTAGCCAAATTTTCTCCTCTAGTAAGTCCACATAGTAAGTC